>JAJOOS010032046.1:0-16562 GCA_029582725.1 Solanum chiquidenum
AATAATAATATATGAATTTTCCGACATAAAATAAATACCGACCTCCAGAGGTCGGTATTGAATAGCGACCAAGCTTTTTCCGACCTAAGTTGGGATGTCGGTTTTAGGTCGGTATTTCAAGGAATACCGACCTCCGGAGGTCGGTACTTGTAGGTCGGTATTCACTGTTTTTTTAGTAGTGTAAGTCTTACTTAACTCATGTCTCTGGGAAGGATGTCCTTGACAACCAATCCAAGTTCGTTCATTAGTATAGCTCATTAGATCATGCGTGAGAAAACCTTTCACCGTTCATGTCCACATGTACATTTTAGATTTTAAACTTAAAAGCCTTTCAACCCTAGAATCTTCATTATGTGAGAAAACCTTTCACATCATGTTCATTATGGGTTCATGAGAATGTCCTTTCAATCAGCACAACAACATTAGCATAATCATTGACACTTTACTCTCAAAGTGTCCTCAAAGCATTTACATAGATTTCATAAAAACAAGCATAATATTATACTTTGCTCTTTCAAGGTTAAAAACCTTCTTTAAATCAACACATTTAGAATTCAAGCATTAGATATGGATTACATTATAATTTATGTGATTCTATCACTTCATGCATAAATTCATCAAATTCACCTTTCATCATTAAAAACTCACATCATAAGATCAAAATTGAGAAATAAGGGAATTACATGGGTTCTTTGGGTACATCATAAAAACCATAGGAAATCATCAATTCATGCTTATAATAACATAATTCAACCATTAGAATTGAGTTTCAAAGGAACCCATGCCTTTTGAATCAAACCCTAACAATAGGGGATTTCTATCTTTCTTTTGAAATTGAATTTTGAAGGAACTCCATGGATGAAATATGTCCATGGATGAAATCTATCATACCTTAAAAACAAAGCCCAATGCTAAGGTTCAATGGAAGAATTGAACCTTGACCTTGATCCTAGTTGAACTCCTTCTCATTCTTCTTCTTCTAGTTTCTAGAGAGAGAAATATTTGAGAGGAGAGCTTTTGGGGATTCAATTTGGGTTTTGGGAAAATATGATTTGAATGGGTGAGTTTTGACTTAAAATGACTTATATGGTGTACCAAACTAAGGCAAAACGACTTCACTTATGTTGGATTAATACTATAATTACCCAATTGACCCTCAACTTAAAGTGACATGCCCAGGGACCACATGAGGTCCCACGAGCCGTGGTCCCCTTTCTGGACCTTAAGGCAATGTCTAGGCAAATGTGCCTTTAACCCAAAGTCCCAAGGCATCTTCACGGAGGGGTCCATGAGCCGTGGTGCCTACCACGAGCCGTGGTCCCTCTTGTGGACCATGAGGTAGTGGCTAAGCCCTCCCACTCAACCTCTACAACTAACTCCCCTCCATGAGCCTTCCCACGAGTCGTGGCCTTAACCACGAGACGTGAAGTGGCTCATGAAGATGGGGACTGTTTTGGGCAGTTTTGGCATGGCTACTGCCTAGCCCACCACGAGCCACACCAAGGGCCGTGGTCCTTAACATGAGCCGTGGTGGTAGGCATGGTAGGTGGGGCAGTGTCTAGGAGAGAGTGGACTGGCCTAGTCCTCTCCCTTGGCCCTTGCCCACTTCCATAGATCTAGCCCTTACGTTTAGCTCTAGTTTAGCCTGCTAGTTTCCGGAGTGTTACAACAGGACATCTAAGTAAAATATTTATGTTGGTGGTTGAGCAAAGTCAACTGAAGCATGAATTGGAAGAGATGACTGCGCTGGTAAGCAAAAGAGATGCCGAGATAGCCTTATTGAAGGCACAATTGGCAAAAGCACAAACAGAGGGACTTGGTTCAGTTGAAGTCTATGAGTTCAGGAAGAAGAATGAAACTCTTTTGGCCGAAAATGCTGAACTGAAAGAAAAGCTGATCAAATCCAATGATGCTGCCAATGATCGTCTCACTCTCATCATCCAATCACTTACCCAAAAACCACCCTCCTCCTAGTCCCTTCCCAATCCTTGATCAAGTCCTCCCTCTTTCCCCTTATCCTTGTGTGGGCAGTGTCCTGGGCTCTCTAAGTATCTTAATTATAATGTATTAAATGTTTTCTTTAAATGCAATGAAATGTATCTCCATTTTGTACTTGGCCTTGCTTACTTTCAAGCTTTTCTTTTTATGCTTGTGTTGGCAATTGGCCATGGTTCTATCAATCTTGCTTACTGCTAATCCTGGTTTACTGTCTTTCTTTTTTATGATGCCAAAAGTGGGAAAATATTTTCATGCTCAAGTTGAAGGTTGGTTGGGTTAGGATATGTTGTTGAAAAGGTTGAAGGTTGGTTGGGTTAGGAGATGTTGTTGAAAAGGGTGATATAATATTGTTGTTATAATATTGTTGTTAATAAGAAGCATCTTGACAGGGGGAAAGTTGTTTGGCCTGCTGATAGGTGATAAGTGTTGATTTGTTTGTCATCATCAAAAAGGGGGGAAATGTTATATTTTAGTTATGCTGATTTGATAAAAAAAATGGATCTGGTTAGGGTTCATGATCCCATTGTGTGAACCCTGCTCCTACTGGTGAAAATAACAACTGGAAATAGTACACTGTCAACAACAATCCTACAGGAGTGTCGCGCGCGTCTGTGTTGTGTAGCAAAGTCGTTGACCAATGGTATTGTTGGCCTTACTTTTGGGTTTTCGTTACCATCACATATAAGGCCAACGTTATTAGACACAACCTTAGTTTTTACACTCTCAAAAAGGATTGAAGAATATTGCAAACATCACACACCTGAAATATCTTCCGGTGGAACAACAAAGGACCTGATAGAGTAATCTTTGTTCCTAATTTTTCTTAAGTTTATATTTCAGTGTTTCATGTTGTAAATCTCTTCCTGAGTTATAAAGGAAGTGGATCAGTGATTGTTCTTTGTGAGTATTGTTTTACGTGATAGCTAGAGTTAGTTATTTGATTTGTTGAAGTCTAAATCAACTAGAGTTAGTTAATTTAGTAGGCAATAGAGTTATTGCTTAGTTCTCTTTGTAGTAGAGTTACTACATTTGTAACACCCCAGAAAATTTTTGAGCTAAGACTCGAACCTTTCTTCATCGTGAGTGAGATTTCACCAAGGAATTTAAATTTTTCCTACGTGTTAAGGTCACTAGATGTAGCACCTTGAGTTCCAAGAAGAACTAAATAGAGTTCATTCAAGTCATTCCTAAGTTCCTTTAAGTGTTGGGTTAACTTCAAATGACCATAACTTTTAGCACAGGATGTGTTAGGTGGCCCATAAGATATAAAATGAAAGCTTTTTGAATTAACTTTCCAACGCCACCGAGTTTGCTAAGTTTCAAGGTTGATTAAGTGAGATATTTCCTTTTGAAGTTAGGCTGTCCAGTTAAGGAAAATTACCTGAAAATAGTAAGGGGTATTTTAGTCTTTTTCTTACCCAATCAGATTTAATTCATTTTTAGTAAAGTTTTAGGGGTCTAATCTGATTAGGTTCAGTTTTATAATCCTAATATACGCCTATGGTTTTAGTTGAGAGTTCAAGAAGAGAAAATAAGAGAAAAGAGGAGAAAAAAGGAGAAAAGAGGAGAGGATCAAAGCGTTCGTCGAGATTCTTGAGTTTTGTTGCGGATTTTCGCCATGTGTTTAATCCCTAAGAGGTATCTAAGCTTCCATAGTGTTGGGTTTGTTCACCCACATTCCAATCATGTTAATTTCAGTGAAATTCGTTCTAGAAAGTTGAAAGGTTGGTGTTTTTGAATTGTGTTCTTGAAATTGGCTTTCGTTCTTGAGTTTAGATGAGATTGATGAGTTCTTGAGGAAATCGTGTCGATGTTAGAGTTGTGCTGATTAGATTCTTGTGTACATTTAGTGGGTATCTGAATCTAAAGAGAAATTGTGAAAAAGAATCAAATTTAGGCGAATTGGGGTTAGAAAAAGAGGAAGAAAA
Organism: Solanum chiquidenum; assembly: GCA_029582725.1. NCBI lineage: Eukaryota > Viridiplantae > Streptophyta > Magnoliopsida > Solanales > Solanaceae > Solanum > Solanum chiquidenum. The sequence goes on from JAJOOS010032046.1 coordinate 3,927, forward strand.
AGTCGGACAGAAAACAGGTCACAGGTCCGCGTCGCAGACCTATTCCTCAGAAGTGAACTTTTTCCTCCCCACGTCGCGCAGAGATTGCGGACCCCACTGTCTCAAAAATTATTTCGACCAAACATATAATTCATCTGTGCGTCGTGGATTTGCTCCCCAGGCAGTGTTTTTCAACTGTTTATCATGATTAACCATCTAAAATTCATTTAATCATTACGATATCCTTCATATCACAAATCATAAGCTTGAATTCATCATTCAAATTCAAGGTAGAGCTAAGAGTTATATCTTGAGAGTTCTTTCAAACTTGTTTTGAGAAAGTCCCTTTGAGTCTTTTTGAGGAGTCTTCTACAATTTCTATCAACTTGTTTCAAAACTCGAGCAAGTGAGTATGAGAATGAGGAGACTGTATTCATGAGTCTACTTTGTCACCACGAGATCCTTCATATCATGAACTATAACTCTTTAATTCATAATTCAAATTCAAGAGAGATTTTTTTTGCTTTAAAAACGGAAGGATTTTATTTATAAATAAGGATCGTCCATACAAACGGGAACTGATCTAACTGATGTAGTTCCAATTGCATCTCTTTCCAAAACATTAGTAATACTAGAAGGAGATGCATCCAAAAAGTAAAGATAGTTTCTAGTCAGAGGTGGATCCTTTGATTTCCTTCCGAGTTCTGCTAATGCATCTGTAGTCCTATTAGCCTCCCACGGGATATGATTTAGTGGCGTTACTTCCAGTTGCTTGAGCAAAGACCTACAATCAACATAAATGTGAGAGTATAGAGTGTTGTTATTGTATAGAGAGCTTCGTAGTACCTCAGAATCCACCATAATGCGCTTTAGGTTTTTCTCTTTAGAGAGAGTCAGTCCATGTAATAGTGCTAACAATCCAGCATGGTAATCGTTGTCCGCTTTGATCTTACAAGGGAATCCTGCTATACAAGCTCCTAAATTATTTCTTATTACTTCTATGATGCCTCCATTAGTAGTTTTAGGCTCAAAGGAACCGTCCACATTTAATTTGAATTGATTGTCTGGAGGTTGTTGCCAAGAAACAGGGATCATTTGTCTTGGAGGGATATTTTGATGAGAGGTCAACATGTGAAAGTATTCTAAAGCTTGTAAGGATATTGTTTGAGTTGTCCTGGACGTGATATTAGGTTGTCGAGCCTTAAAGAGGTTATTGTTTCTTGTTTTCCAGATATTCCAAAGAATAATTGGAGTTAGTATGGTCGTAGGCACACTAACGTTGTAACAAGTAGGAGTTACAGACTTAGAGTGGCAAAGTTGGTGGATATTGTTCCGGAAGTCATTACTATCTATGTCTATGCCAAATTTATTCCAGTTATTAATTGCAACAGGGCAATTGGCAAAAATATAGGTTGTAGTATCTTCTATATTCGGGAACGTGACACAATTTTTATGGGTCGTGATGCATCTATTGTAGAGGGAAGAAGCAGTAGGAAGCTTATTTAGGAGAATCAGCCACATAAAAAATTATTTTGTTTAGAGCCTTAAGCTTCCAAATCCATAGGTTGGTAGTAGAGAACTGGTTTTCAGAATCCTTATTAGAGATTAAGATCATGTTATAAGCGCTCCTCGTGGTGAAATTGCCATTGCTGTTTTGATTCCAATAAATCACATCATTTTTAGGCGAGGAGGTTTGGAGATAAGTATTATAAATGGGGGTTAAATTCGAAGGAGACATGAGATAAGTCCCAGCCATTAATCCCCAACACATCCGAGACTACGAGTTTTAGGTCCAATTTATTCAAGGGTCCCTGGATGGATTCTCGGAGGGTATTATTCCCTTCAATCCACATTTCATTCCAGAGAAGGATATTGTTACCGTCGCCTATGTTCCAGGAGATATCTTTATGAAATATATAGTAAGATTTAGAAAGATTTTTCCATATACACGAGTCATAAGAGTGGTAAGTGTTCATGGATATAGTCTTTCTTGAAGTAATATATTTATTATTAAGAACATTCGCCCAGAGCCGGTCTTGATTATTTAATAATCTCCAATGTAAGCTGGCTAGTAGGGCTTAGTTATTCACATTAGTTTTCCTGAGGCCTAACCCTCCCATGTTAATAGGGGTGGTAACAATGTCCCAGTTTGTTAGATGAAGTTTCCGCTTTTCAGGAGACTATACCCAAAGAAAATTCCGCTGAATACGATCAATATGGTTAATGGTAGTCTGAGGAATTAAATTACATTGCATAGCATACATAGGGATATAGGCTAAGATGGATTTAATAAGGGTGATTCTTTTCGCTAAGGATAAAAATCTAGTTTTCCAACCACTTAGCTTCATGTTCATATTGGCAATGATGTATTGATAATCACTGCTTTTTGGGTGATGATTTGTAATAGGTAAGCCTAGATATTTTCCCATCTTATCCGATTGACGAATATTTAACATAGCGGGGAGGTTATTTCTATCTTTTAGGCCTACATTTGCTGAAAAAATAACCGAGGATTTGTTGAAATTGATTTTTTTGCCCCGATTGAATTGAAAGGGTATTGAAGATATGAATTATTGTGGAGGCATTTATAGAGTCCCACTTTTGCCAGGAGAATAATGTCATCAGCAAATAAAAGGTGAGATATTGGTATGCCAATTTTACCAATTTTAACCGGTTGCCAAAGCTTTTCCTGGATAGCATAATTTATGAGCCTGGAGAGGGATTCCATACATATAATAAAAATGTAGGGAGACAAAGGATCCCCCTGCCTGTTACCTCTGGTAGAATGGAAGAAGTTCGTCGGAACTCCATTTACAAGTATAGATATAGAAGAGGTAGAGATACAAGACATTATAAGAGATATTAAATTATTTGGGAAGTTGAGGATAGTAAGGGATTGCCGAATGAAAGACCATTCTAGTCTATCAAAAGCTTTTTCCAAATCTATTTTAAGGAGCATTTTACCAAATTTACCTTTCGCTTTTCTGTATGAGTGGATAGCTTCTTAGACGATAATAGCATTATCTATGGCTCTTCGACCTGGTATAAAACTACATTGTTGCGGGCTAATGATATCATCTAAGTAGGGTCGAATTCTATTAACGATGATTTTTGAAATAGTTTTATAGATTGTATTGCATAAGCTTATGGACTTATAGTGAGTAATCTGCTCAGGATTTCCAATTTTTGGAATAAGACAAATGAAGGTCTTGTCGGAGCACGTATCAAACGCAGTCATACAGGTGTTGACAACAGTTTCCTCTGTTTCTTTCCAAAACCTTTGGAAGAATAAAGGGTGGAGTCTATCCGGTCCAGGGGACTTTAGGTTGGAATGAGAAGATGGCATTTTTAATTTCTTCTCTAGTATGGGGTCCCCTAAACTCGCTCTATTTTCTGTAGAGATAGCATTAAGGAAAGCCGATGGGGTATGGGGGGAGCTTTGAGTAAGGTCGGTAGTGTATACACTTTGGTAATGCCAAAGGATTGTTTCATTAATGGTTTTGGGGTCGTAGGACCAGTTACCTACGGAATCATTTAGGCCTATGATTATATATCTACGTCTTCTGCTAGTGGTAGAAATGTGAAAAATTTAGTATTAACATCATCTTCGTTTATCCACTAAATTCTAGATTTAAGCTTCCAAAAGTCCTCTTCCCTTTTTAGAATTTCGTTGAAATCCCTAATAAGAGTGTTCTCTAATTCTTGGTGGAATGCATTCTTATGGTCGGCATCCATTTGTTGTAGGCCATTAATCCGTTTTGGGATTTTATCTTTTTGTTTGAAAATGTTTCCAAACGTCTCCTTATTCCACTATTTCACAGCATTATCTGTAAAGCTTATTTGATTAGTATTATAATCTAAAGATTGGTTCCAGCAGTTTTGTACAACATTTGGGAACCCAGGGTGTTGCAACCACATAGTTTCGAATTTAAAGGACATATTTCTCCTATGAGTACTTTTAATGATATTTAATATTATGGGACAATGATCTGAGTGTGTACGAGGTAAGTGGTAGACATTAGAGTCAGGGAATAATTTAATCCACTCGTAGTTGCTAAGGAATCTGTCTAGCCTCTCCATAATAAGCATTTTGTTATTTTTGTGTTTATTTGTCCAAGTATATTTTTGTTCCATAAATCCTAGGTACATCATACCCATATCATCTAGGCAGTTTATAAAAGAAGAACATTTAGAGTTGTTTATCGGTCTACCTCCTAGTTTTTCCGAGGCATTGGTAATTTCGTTGAAATCTCCACATACTAGCCAAGGGCATTTTTTGTAGAGACTACATTTATTAAGCTATTCCAGAGCATTTCCCTATAACTATATTTATTTTTTGCATATATTATAGATAAGGAGAACTTTGGTGCATTAGAGGATACCTCGATAGTAGAGTGGATTTCTTGTTCAATAAGTACATCTGGCTCAATTCTGATCTCTTTGTTCCTCCAGAATAGTGTGATGCCTCCCGAATAGCCTACTGTTGGAACTTGTATAACATTCGTAAAATCCAAAGCCCTCAATATGCTATCATGATAATCCATTTGTGTCTCTTATAGTGCTAGTACTGTTGGATTATTCTGCTCCATTAGAGTTCGCAAATTATTCATAAAATTTGCATTATGACCGCCCTACAATTCCAGAGAAGTATCTTCATTGATAGGATTTCCTGAGATGATGAAGTCCCTCCTGGAGCCAGCGAGAAGCCCAGGTTCACATTGGTCAGCATTGCTTCTGGTTCCCACTTCTCCAAGAACTGTTTTCCCTTTGTAGTTGGAATTAGCAGTGCCATATACTTGGGAGATGCAATGGTGTTGTAGCAACGTATGTTTATAGAAGTTTTGGTGATATCCTTTGGGACTTTGATTAGTGATTTCTTTTCTAAATTTTGTTACATATCTATCGTCATGAGATTCTTCAGGTAAAGAGTTTGAAGGCTTTGTCCTTGGATGTTTGGGGCCTCTTATCTCATTGTTGGAGCCATCCCCCGGTGAATACTTGGTGATAGCTCCCTCATACGTAGTTACGGAACAACCTGATCCTCCATATTGTCGTTCTTTTCGATGATTGGTGTCTCCACGTTTGAGAGTGTCACTACTTCCATATCCAGCATTTGTTGCAGAGAGTAGCTCACAAAGTTGTTGAGTTGGAGTATAAGCGACAAGTGTTGTATGTTCAAGTTGGAGAGGGTTGTAGGTTGATAAAAGATGTGATACAGCTCCAATGTTGTCAGCTCTTGGGTTAATTCCAGTTGTGTCGCATCTAGCCTTATGAGACTCCATGTAAGCCTCTCCTCTATCAAGGTTGGTAAAGAGGTGGGGTAGTCTGGGATCAGAGATTGATTTGTTATTTCCTCTATAGTTGCAAATGAGGTCTGGACAGCATGGGGAAAAGTTGCTAGGAGGTGAGCATTCTGGGTTGAGTAGATTTGGTCGAACGAGGTTAGGGGGTTTGTGAGGTTCTGGAAAGTTGGATTACATGATATGTAGTTTGGCGCGTCCGTCATCATAGGTAATAGATGAGGTTCGAGGGAGAAATTTGGTTGGAATTGAGGATGGAGTGTTTGATTGAGATTGTTGTTGTTGTTCATCTCCATTCGATGAAGGTAGTGGTGTGGATGGTTTGGAATTGTTACTCTTGAGCTTTGTCGAGGAAGGGAATTGTGGTGCAAGTGATGATTTTGGTAATTGTTGAATTGAGACATGGCTGTTAGTATTAGTTTTGAGATGGCTGGTAGAAGTAGTTGGGGATATGGGAGAGTTTATAAAGCTGGGAGTGGGTGATGTAGGATTTCTACTATTGGTATTGGTCTGAATTCCAATATTTTCTCGTCCTTTCTTCCTAGGCCTCTTTTCCGTTAATCGTACTAGCTAGTGGATTTGAATGTTTGAAGGTAGATTACCTTTTGATAAGATTTTTTGGCATAGTTAGAGGGGAAGAATTAAGAGTTATACTATCTCCTAGTTCCATCTCAATGGGGGTCGATTCAATCGGTTCGGTAGAAGTGGATGAGAGGATTTCAGGGATGCTTCTTTGGTGAGTTACCTTAGGAGTGGATCTGTTAACGGAGGTACTTCCTAGATGAGTAGTAGATGTAGTACTAAGAAGGGACGTGGATGTTGACTCTTCTCTTGTTGCAGATATTTTTTGGTTTAGAAGCGTGGAGGTACTCATTACGCCCACGTTGGATGAGTTTCCCTCCTTTGAGTTGAATTTAGAGACCAAGCTTTTCACGTGGCTAGATTTTTTTCCGTGTGATGAAATGTTATTTTTTGGAAAGAGACGTGTAACTATTATTTCCTCCAGAATTGGAAATTAGAGATTTTGTGGGGTTCTGTACTACGTCAACATTTTTTATTTCTATGGAACTATTTTTTGGATTTTGTGGGCCACCCTTGCTTTGAATGGGATAATCATTTGTTTGGTCCTTTGTGATAACATTTAATGGATCTTTTAAGGCAAGTAGGGGTTTGGAACTCTGTCTTGGGGTTGAAATTCATTATTGGCATTAAAGTTTGGGCTTCCTAGGCGTAAATTTTGTTTGTGATTTTCTTGAATAGGAGAGTTTTTTTGGGTAAACCACTGTTGTCCACCCTTCATTATATTTTGCGTAGGAAGGTATATCGTTTGTCGGTTGACCATTAAGGTTTGTTTGAGAGGATGTGGAAGGAACATTTGATGATGTGCATGGGCAAGAGTGGATTAGGTGGCCTAGCCTTCCACAAGATGTACAAAGTGGAGTGGAAGGTTCATAATGGATTTTTTGGAGGTGGGTTCCTATTAAGACATCTGAGGGTAAAGGCTTAGATAGAGACGCAAGAATACATAATCTCACATATCTACCTCTAGTGGTGTTTTTTGTGACTGTCAATTTTTAGGATGGAACCTATGTGGTTTCCTATTTTTTGGAGAATGCTAAGAACGTAGAATTCGGTAGGGAGTTCGGGAAGTCGTACCCAAACAATAGAGAAATTGATATGGTTTAGAGCGGGATTGAACTTTGGTTCCCACTTACGAACAGATAGGAACTGTGAACCTAGAAACCAAGGTCCTTTATGGAGGAGTTTTTCAAAGTTATCAGGTTGGGATAGTTTAATAGGTAGAAATCTTCTCCTAAATCTATAAGGTTTATCTTTTCTGAGAGTTTCCATAGAGTCTGCAGGCGATTTTGGAGGTATAAGTATCATACTTTCCTTCCAACGAGTTTGATGATAAGAGCATGCTTACTGTGTGAGTAGAGGCGGTGTTTATCGGCTGATGTTATAGGGATAAAGTTTGGGTGATTCTGGGAGTTCTCTAGTTCATCGTGAAAACTAATATTATCCAGGCTTTGAGTAACATAGTTAATGTCCGGTTCTTCCATTTTAGACAAGAGGGATTCCAGAAAACTTACTTTCATGGTAGGAGTTGTAGCTGCTTCTTCTTTCTTCTTCTTTGTACTTCTGATTGTCTGATTCTTGTTCACTCATATCCTGATCTTTGTTGTCCATTACTAGTGAGATTTAGTGAAGTTTCTAGATTTCGGACTATGCTCTTTTAGCTTGAAGATAAGAGAGAGTTGAGAGTAGAGTTCAAGAAAGTCTTTGAGTTCAATTGTGAATTCTTTGAGATCAATTATCGATTTGAACTAAGTTTTGAGCAAGTAAGTATGAGGATGAGAAGAGTCATATACATGAGTTCCATATTGTTATATAGACCCTCGAGTCGAGTCGTTCATGCCTATAAATTCCTCATGAACTTCATAAGTTGAGAATCTTTGAGAGGAGTAGTATCTTCAAGTTCTAAGTCTTGAGTATTGAGGTCCTAACCCTTTTGAGATTATATTCCTAATCATGGGACTATTACATGTTACCCAGAAAGTCCTTGAGTTGAGTAGTTCATGCCTATAATTCCGCATGAACCGTGTGAGTTGAACATTCTTGAGATGAGTAGTATCCTGAAGTCCATGATTTGAGTTGTTCATGCCCATAATTTCGCATGAACCCTCTGAGTAGAGCATTCTTGAAATAAGTAGTATCATTGAAGTTCTTGAGTTCTGAGTTGTCGAGTTTAGAGTATTGAGTTCTATGTATGGTTATTGAAAACCTTGAATGGAGTCATTCACGTCCATAATTCGGCATGAACCTTACTTTGAGAAGTCTTTTACAATTTTTTCTAAATTTATTTTAAGATTTGAGCACTTGAGTTGAGAAAGAGTAGAGTTGAGTGCATTTTCTTTAAAATGATTTATGGGAACTAAGTATTCCCAAGAGTAAATGTTTTCACATTTAAAAGAGGGCAAAACTGAGATTTTCAAAAGAGTTTTGAGCAGTTTGAGTAACAACTCTTTTAAGAGAAAGATTTTTTGAGTAATAATCTCAAAACACAGAAAGATTTATGTTTTTAAGCATATGAGTTGAGTATATTTTGGGAGTGGTATTGAGCACCGATATGGGGACGAGTTCAGATAACTCAAATCTCCATAAACCATGTAGCCAACGTGGGTAGAAAGGGTCATACTTTTAAGACGATTCATTACTGCTTTTTAGCATAGACTAGTGGATCCACTTAGTTGAGAGGTTCTATACACCAGAAAGGTATAGGACAGTTCTGACAGCGTGGACGAGACGTTGTATCATCACATAGCTCATAGTGATGGTTGTCAGTTAGAGAAACTCCCACAGAGTTATATTGTATTTTTATATATACAAACTAAGTTATTATTGTATTCTTCAATACTTTGAGTTGCTATCTACTGTTTTAAAAGATTTCCATATATTGCATATTTTATTGTTGATTTATTCTTGAGTATCTTGAGTTGAACTGTGCTTCATTGAGTCGAGTACCTTATTGTTGAGTTGAGCCCCATTTCACTGAGTTGAAAACCTTATTACTGAGTTGATTATCTTATCCTTGAGTACTTCTGAGTTGAGTAAGTTTGAGTATCCCTGAGTATTCCTTGAGTTGAGTAAATTTGAGAAGAGGTAAGTATGTTTCTTTTCTACTAGTTCAAGCTTATGTTTATGCTTTAGATTTCCCCTTACATGCTCGTACATTCCATGTACTGAGTCATTTGACCTGCATCGTTTCATGATGCAGATAGAGATACTCAGGATCATCAATAGACGCTTCGTTGATACCACATGCAGTTCGAGTTAGTTATGGTGAGCCTCCTTGTTTTCGGAGAGTTCCACTTGTACTTTCAGTTATATCAGTTGTTAGGATGTCGTGGGTCTTGTCCCGACTTCCATCTTTGTCAGTTAGAGGCTTCATAGATAGACAGTAGAGTTTTAGAAGTCTGTTCATTTATTTTGTTAAATGTTTTAAAGACTTAAGTTGTCTATTTTATGGCGAGTTAAATATATTATTTTTATTCAGAGTTAATCTTTTGAGTTAAAGCTTTGTATTTGAGTTATTAAATTTAATTCAGTTTTAAGCTTTTGTATGCTTAAGTTAGTCTTCCGCTTGTAGTCAACCAGGATGAGGGTTCTCTTGGGAACGAGTAATGGTTCTTGAGTGTCGGTCACGTCCAAGGTGTAGGCTTGGGTTGTGACAACGTTGAGGGGGAAGTGTTTAGAGTTAAATTCCTAAGTTACAAGAGTTTGTAATCTAAACATTGCTCTGTTTTGAGTGATGTGGAGTTGGGTTGAAATCATGTGAGTACATGTCGTGGTTTTTACCGCCCTTGAGCAAGGGGTTTCCACGTAAACTGCTTGTGTCTTTCACTTATCGTTTATATTTTTATTATTGTTCTTATTGTGTCAAGGGACCTGGTCCTTGACGAATAGTAGACGCATACATTCTATCAGAACTGATCAGAGGCAGTAGTATATTAAGGGAACTAGACTAAGGACATGGTGAGGAGGGTCAAAAGATAGGGAGGAGAAATTCCAACTATTGACCAAACTATATTGGCTAATTGTACTAGTCAGTTCATCAGCAAAAGATAGGGAGGAGAAATTCCAACTATTGACCAAACTATATTGGCTAATTGTACTAGTTAGTTCATCCTGAAGAAGCGGGACTTAGATGAGGTTATGGAGAGTCAGGTCAGGCTTGATCCTGGGCTGGTTCCAGAAGTTGATATGATGACCCCTATAACATCAAATCTTTTTCGTTAATAATTTTTTTCGTTGACGAAACAATAGAATTATTATTTGGTTAGTTTTAAAGATAATTTTTTCACATTTGAAAAAAAAAAATGACCAATTTTCAAGTGAATTATTTTTCACTCACAAAGTTTCAACTTTTTTTTTTCTCCAAATAAACAGAATGTCCAAACACAATTTTACTCCTAAATACGATTATTCTAATTTGACTTCAAATAATACTCTCTTTTTTTGGTTTGATTTTGCTCTTTTTGTCTTTTTGTGCCATCTTCAGGCGATCGAAGATTTTATCTAAGAGGTGGATTTCCCTCGATAGTCGGGCATATTATATATGATGGATACGAGTGGGCCAGGCGAGTGAATAGGTTTCAAAGAGCACCCAATTTATGTCCACACGTCTACTTACTTTTTTAAGTGATCGTTTGATAGGGTGTATAAAAATAATTTTTAATAGAGTGTATTAATAATTACTTGCATTAATAATGTTTGTACTCCTTTTGTTCATTTTTACTTGTTATTGTTTGACTTGGCACACCCATTGAGAAAAAAATTATTGATATATGTATTTTACCACACTATCACTATTAATTGATGTTCAGTATTAACTCTTGATTATTTTTTTGGAGAATAGTAGTTAATGCTAAGGGTAAAATATGAAAAAAAATCTTGATATGTCAAAATTAACAAGTAAAAATGAAAATCTATTTTAGGAATAAGTGACAAGTACAAGTGAACGAAGGAAGTATTAGTTATGGTTAAATTAATTATACATACATTATTTCTTATGCATTGTTTGGTTTGGTGTATTAAAAATAGTCAATATTCATAAAAATATTTATTTACTCCACAATTATGGTGGAAAAGATGTAAAAAGAATTTTGAAGGATAATTGAGTCTTTAACCATACTAATACATGTATTAAATCTCCTTGCATTACTAATACGTAGAAATCTGTGGATTAGTAATACACCTTAATACACAAAAAAGTATTAGTTACAAATAGCATAAAAATGTTGTTCAGAACATGATATTACAAATTCACAAAGGTAATACATGTATTATTTTTATTGATACATTCTAACAAACGATCCCTTAAGTGATTGATAATGTGAGAACATTCAATGACTTTATTTACTAATAGAAATAAAGTTGCCAATTTTAAGACTGCACTTGGTGAAGGAAATGTTTAATTTGTCTCTTATGACCTTTTCTCTTTTAACTAGAGGTTTTGGTTTCAAGCTATGATATGAAATTATTTTAGGAAAACTATACAAATTAGACCCATTAGTCAAAGAATTTAATTGTATAATTTACATAAATATCATAGTGTTAAGAGCTAATTACATTGTTTCCCTACTCTTTTCTAAATTACAAAAATCCCTTAAAATTTATGGATTTCGGATACATCACTGAAATTTCAAATACATCACTGAACTTCCGTATACATCAACAGACATCCGGATACATATGTGAAGGATGTATCCAAGAGGGGAGGGTGTATCATACAGGGGATAGGGCATCCAGTTACATAGGAGAGGGATGTATTCGAGTGAGGGAGGGATGTATTAGAGAGGGGATAGGACATCCGGATACATAGGAGAGGGATGTATACGAGAGGGATAGGGATGTATCAGCGAGAGGGAACTGATGTATCCCGAGAGGAGATTTTTTAAACTTTTTAAATGGTCAGAAATTTTAGAAATCATGGTAAAATTAAGATGTGTATTTAGGTTAAGAAAACTTAAGTATTACCCAAATTGAAAATCCAATATATTTACCCTGATTGGACCTACAACCGAAACTATTTACGTGACTGCCCCACTTTTTTTATTCACTAAACCATTGTTGATACCATCAGAGTATATGTATACTCTTCCTCATTTATGTCATCGGAATATATATATATATACTCTAATAGTATCAAGGTGTAACTGAGCAGTGTTTTCACTGAACCGATGTTTCTTCCTCTTTGATACCATCAGAGTCTATATATATATATATATATTGATGGTATCGAACAGTAAACACAAATTAGTAGTTAAAAACAGGGGATATGAAAGTAGGGGATAGTCACTTATAAATAGTTTCCTTTTTGGGGTACACGTATTCTTTTTTTCCAAAATTATTGATAGGAAGCAGTACCACCGAATGGGCCCTACCCCACTACCCGACACGAATCTGGATTGGTAGGCTCCAATGTGGATACCACTAGGAAACCAAAAGACAAATGTTTTATTGGGAAAATTAGCAATTAAGTCATAATACCTAACATAATTAGTCAAAATAACAACACTTTAAAATATTTATTTAAAATGTCAGAATGACAATATTTTTATAAAATAATATGTATTCAGATTTTAGTATTTAAAATTAATTTTATTTATGGAAACAGTTCTATATTGGATCAAATTCTATACCTTAAAAAGAAAAAAAAATAATCAATACCCATTAACCTTCCTTCATCACCATTCATGTTTCTTCCCCCACCTTTCACGTTTCTACCCTTTTTTCACGTTTCCAGATTCTCTTTCTAAGTGCTCAATTGTTGTTCATCAAAATATATATTTTA
>JAJOOS010032047.1:0-24564 GCA_029582725.1 Solanum chiquidenum
ACCCACAAATTCTCCCTCTAACCAAAACTCTCAAAGCCCTTAAGACTACATTGTGAATGCTGATTAAGTTAGAAGGAACAAGCCTATATTTATAGAGTCCTAAACCTTTCCTACAAGAAAAGGACTAGTCAAAATATTAAACTTTTTCCTAAAAGGAAAACCTATTTATGGTAAGAAACTCAGGGCAAATAAAACCCAACAATTATAACCTATTAATTGGGAAATAAATCGAAGGTAATGCTCATATTGTTTCTTTTTAACTAACATGCTATCTTTTTTTACTCTCAGAAAAATCAAACTTTTAAAAACTTGGAGAGCAATTACTTCTGTGCGAATTAAAAGGAGTAGTATCATAACTAGTCTAATTTTTACTGTTTTGCCAATTTGGCATACTCAAATCTCACGTGCCTTCCGGCTCCCATCAATTATAGCATTTTATAAAATATAGAAGTAATATATTCTCTAGACATATACTAAGGTCCATTATTATGGAAAAATTCTTAAAAGGCTGAAAACATTTATCACCTTTGTCATTAAAGCTAAAAATGCTATGGTTGGTTCGCGTAAAAGATGGGTTGTATGAGTATGGAGAGGGTTTAAAGCATAGGCGGAGCCAAGTAAGGCTGAGAGTTTTTTAATCAAATTATTTTCGACGAAAAATTATATTATAATTTGTATATGGTTAAAATTATTTTTTATATATACACGATAAATGTTGAGCTCCTTTTAACTTCCTAAATACGTAGTGTCCTTGTTTTTTCGTATTTTGAACTTTCTGAATGAAAATTGTGGCTGCTCCAAAGGTTTTTTTGTCGTTTCCTAAGAGAATAAAACAAGGGGAAAAGTAAACAAATCACGCCCATATATACTATCCACTAGCATAGTAAATCCCTTCAAATCACGCCCATATATACTATGGCACAATGGAGCTTTACTATGGGTAGGTAAAATAAATAAGTGTTTAATTGAAAGTTTGTGTTATATGAATGAAGAAAAGGTCCTACGCTTCCCTTTCACCTTATGTCAAATAACTCAAGGATATGAATTATGATGAGTTGAATAAATTCTCCCCACGGAACAGAGTTACAAAGAAAAGTATAACATCAACACATAATTGGCCCCTTTAGCTCTTTCAACTGAAGTGTTACTTAAATAGAAAGAATGAAATCAGGTTTGGATATCTGTACCACAGCCCAAAGCGAACAGAATAAATTCCTCTACATAGCCCATTGCTGAATAACTGAGCAACTTTTGAAGATGACATGACACTAAAACACTCAACCCCATTTCCATTGGCACATGTCAAGTTCAGAAATTGAGTGCTGGTTTTGATATTTTGTCTCTCATGACCCAAATTGACAAGCCCTAATAGCCCATATGCCATTATATAAGTTGATATGTAACCTTTCTAACACAAAGTGACGACCAAAATTCAAGATAATTTATAGACCTTGAACTTTTAGCGTCAACTTGAACAAGATTTGACTTTTGACCTTGAGAGTTTTTACGGAATAAAAAGTTCAAGATTATCTATTTTCAACGTGACGTTGCTTTACTGCAAAAATACATAATCCAAATTGGTAATCCAAGAGCCCATATGCCAACATGTGTCATGGGCTACATTTGTAAACCCACCTTTAGTAAGTGGGTTTATATTTTTCCCGAGAAAATGGTCTAAAACCTCCTTAATGTATATCTAAAATCTCAACTACACACTTCAACTTTACGGGTGTCCTATCACCCCTGAACATTTTAAAAGTGAAATATATACTCCTCAAAAAGTCATTCCCAAATTTGTATTGAGCAGTGATTTGCACGTCCCTGTCACATCACATTAAAAAAAAAATCTTGTTTAACATCATCAACCTGACGCTAAATTATTTTTCATCAGTTTTCTTCTAAATTCCTCTCAATTCAATCTTCGAAAAATTCCAATTTTCTTCTAATAATCGTTGATTCAACCCTCAAATTCTCTATTTCCGCATAATCTTCTGTTTTTACTCTTTTGATTGATGAAATTTTCATTCAAAATCATTAACAATTCAATGCCCAAAAATTCCTTTTTATCCATTTTAGGGTTTAAATTTTTCGCTATAATTAGTTTAGTAGGAATGTTGAAAAATAAAGATATAGTATGATTTTTGTATAATATAATGTTTATTTTAGATTTGATAACCAAAATCTTTTTAGATCTGGAAAAAAGATAAAGAATGCGTCTGAGTTATAAATTTTGTGTTTCAGCTTGAATTTGAATTCTTATCGGAACTGGTTGTTGATGAGTTTGTTCTCATATGGTGGAATAACAAAGATTATTTCTAGTGGATTTTTAAGCTACGGTGAAAAGTGTGTGATTCGAAAATGAGAGGGAGCTTGGTAATGGAAGAACTATGGGGGCGAAGACCTGGTAGTGAAGGAGCCAAGCTCACCTGGTGGATCAAAGAAGCCATCACCATCGGTGTTGTTGCCGATCTATTAAAGAGAAGAAGAATGAAGAAAAATACGTAAAAAGTAACAAATAAATAAAAGGAAACATAAAAGTTTTTTTGAAAAGAAAAAGATAATGTGAAATAAGGAAAATATTAAAATTTTAATTAATTTTTTTGCCTTTTCAGCCTCTCAAAGAGAGTGAACTACACCTTCTTTGCCATCTCAACATTTAGGGAGCAAACAATTACACTTTAAAATAGTTTAAGGGGGTGATAGAATTCCATAAAATATAACTGTGTAGTTGGGATTTCGGATATAGATTGGGAGGATTTTAGACCATTTTTTCTATTTTCCCTCTTTTTCTATGGCCTATTAAAGCCTTGTCCAAGTTTTGGAATGTTGTAAAGATTGAGCACATTCTTATTTTTAAAATGTTATTTTGAAATCATATCTAAATGCATATCATGTAATAAGAGTACAGTTATTGTTGTCGGATTTAAATATATTTCATTAACATTAAATGATAATTAACCACACATATATGACTCATATGAGAAATGAGAGATTCAGTACTCCATATGTTAAACCTGGAAAAATAGCAAAACTGACGTGCAGTTATATATATTAAAAAAACTTAAAGGGAATAGATTAATAATCACTTTTATATCCTCAATATGCCATGATAAATATATACATCGAGGAAGAATGAGGATCACAAAAAGAGATTTGAAATAAAATGCACAAAAAAAAATACTAGTAATTAAATGAATATTTAAAGGTTGGTTACCCGGTAATTGATAATCATTAATTTTAATATTTGTGATATTTTAAAAAGTATATTTAACCTTCAATTAACAAATGTGTATTTTCAATCTTTGTATGGTATATTTCAAATATATTTACAATTATATTAATGTGAGTAATATTATAGGAGTTATTAAGTGATGACACAATTAATAATCATGATAAATTTGTTGGTCATAGTCAAAGAAACTAAGCCTGCATGTTTCAATTATGCTTTATTGGTTATTATTAATAGGAGTAAATTTATAATTAGTCGATAATTGAAGGATCAAAACTGATATTAAACAAAAAATAAATAAAATTGAAACCATTAAAAGGAAGTTAAATAAATAAATAAAAGTGTGTCCATTCCGCTTCAAGTGGCGCGGGAATGTTTCACCGTTATTTTAGAGTCAGTTGCGAAATATACGCCATTAACGTCTTCATGAATAATCCCTTTCACCATTGTACTTCTCCTCTGATCTTTTTTCACCTTTATCCTAAACGGAAACAGAAGACACGGAGGAACGATGAGTTTCCGAGATGATAACACCGCCGACGACGGGCTTCGGAAGCCCTTGCTGCATACCGGCAGCTGGTACCGGATGAGCTCCCGCCAGTCCAGTATGATGGGATCCTCAGCCCAAATCCTCCGCGAATCTATCTCCATTTATCTTTGTGTTCTCATTGTTGCATTAGGCCCAATTCAATTTGGCTTCACCGTATGACTATTAATTTCTTCATCACCTTGCATTTGCATATACAAATTTTATAGTAATAATTAATTATATTATGGTTGCTTTTGTAATTTTGTAGTGTGGCTACTCTAACCCTACCCAGTCCGAAATCACCAGCGACCTTGGACTTACCATTTCAGAGGTATTTTTTGTCTTAGTACATTTATTTCCGTTTTTTTCTGTACAAAAACAACAGCAGGGAAACTGGGGTAGTTTTTGGGGGATGTATGTGGTATGGTAAAATGAATATTTGTTTCTCTCCCTATATATTTATATATATACTCAGTATATATCAAACATTGATACTAATAATATTACGCAGGAAATAATTAGAGTGTTTGATTACACTTTTCTTTTGAGTATCTAGAGATTGATAATAATGCTAATTGAAGCAAGTAATATGTTATATGAAGTTACAATTGAATAGAAAATGAGGTTTTCATGGAAAACACTTCCCTTCCTACCAAACCCACCGTGTATCTAATGTAGTGAAGCTATAAGTTCTAAGCAGAAACAATAGAATTAGTGACTGAAATAAACGGTGTGATATGCGGGACTTTTCTTGAAAAAGTTCATAGGTGACCGGTTTTATTTAGTATCTTCTTGTTGATGTATGGTTAAACATAGTGTTACTTTTTCATGGCAGTTCTCGATCTTTGGATCTTTAGCAAATGTTGGTGCAATGGTTGGCGCAATTGCAAGCGGTCAAATATCAGAATACATTGGACGAAAAGGGGTATAATTCTAAGGCACTTTCAACTGTTTAATCTTGTATTCTTAATGCCACAACCTTTTCTTCGCATTTCTGCAAAAAAAAGAAACAAAAAGTTTTCACACATCAAATATGTGAGCTACATGTCACCGAAGGAGCAACTCTACCATTGCTATAAAACTCGCCTCAACAGTAGTTCAACACTATGATAATCTTTTATTTTTCTTTCATTGGTTCTTTAGTAACTTTCCCAGTTACCTCATCTTCTCTCTGAAATACAGACTCTAATGATTGCATCAATTCCTAATATTATTGGATGGCTTGCCGTTTCATTTGCCACTGTAAGTGATTAGTTGTTATCTCTTGCACATTCTGATTGAATCTGCAATTTTATAGGTAATTAACTTGACCATACATGCTCTTTTCCCACTTTTAACAGGATGTCTCATTTTTGTATATGGGAAGGCTGTTGGAAGGTTTTGGTGTCGGCATTATTTCCTATGTGGTAATCTTAAGTGTTCAACTTCTGTACTTGTTCTTCTTGAAGTTATGGTTAATGGTCCTGCTTGCTGAATCTTCTTGCTTGTTATCTGCAGGTGCCTGTATATATAGCAGAGATTTCACCTAAAAACATGAGGGGAGTTCTTGGATCCATTAACCAGGTTGGTTTTGTATTGGGATTTACAGATATCCCTGGTCACTCAATCCTCTAAGTTTTATGATCTATAGATATAAATGGCTCATTTTTAATCTAAACAAGAAATAATTTGATCTCTTGGCATTAGCTCTCTGTAACAGTGGGGATTATGCTGGTATATCTGCTGGGATTATTTGTAAGCTGGAGAGTGCTTGCTGTTATAGGTGAGCAATACAGTCTTCCTTGTTAAAATTAGCATAATTGCAATAGGTTCCTTAACCATTTGTTGATTGACAAACTGATTGTTATCTTATTAACTTCTCTATTCTTAAGATGGTAGAATTAGTAGGAATTTTTTTATCAAGTAAGCATTTGACGACGTTCATCTTGCTGAAACAAGTTTTTCATCTTTCTAAAATTCCCCTTCCTTCTTGAAATATTTGAAGTTATTCTTCATCTGCAAGTTCATTGAAGCAACTCAAAAACATTGAATGAGCTGATGTCTTTCTGTTATAATGTGAAGTCACTTGTATACTTGATTTTGAACATATTTATTAATAATCCTTTATGTCACTCTGCAGGAATGTTGCCATGCATGGTTTTGATACCTGGTCTATTTTTTATACCTGAATCTCCTCGTTGGTTGGTATGAGTTCCAAACTTATGTTTGTCATAACTAGGTTTTCATTGTGATATTATGCTGATGTCAATGCTGTATTATTTAGGCTAAAAATGGGCTGAATGAAGATTTTGAAACTTCTTTGCAAGTTCTACGGGGATTTGACACAGATATATCCTCAGAAGTGAATGAGATCAAGGTAATATGTGGAATGTGTTAAATGATGATTTCTCAACTATTTTGAACCCTCAAATTGCACTGTAGAAACTTCTTGCAATGCAAACTACTAAAAATGTGTTCATCATCATTTGTTTCTCCTGTCCTTGTCTCAGAAATCTGTGAGATCATCAACTAAAAAAGTTACCATTCGGTTTTCTGAGCTTAAGATACGGCGATATTACTATCCTTTGCTGGTACACATTTGTGTTGGATTCCTTAATTATGCTGATTTATGTCTGGTATCCTTGACTAGACAAGGACTTGAAATGAAACCCCCTACTCTTGTCAAGACTCATTTTATCGGCTGATTTTATTCAGGTAGGTATTGGACTACTCGCACTCCAGCAACTCAGCGGAATTAATGGTGTTTTATTCTATTCCAGTAACATCTTTAAATCAGCTGGTCAGTTCCGTTCCTTGATTATCTGTAGAAATGCATACCTGAATCATCAAATGATTTGAAACTGGCAGTTACAAGTATTATTGTGCCATTCTTTTTGTTCTTTACTCTGGCTGGTAGAAACAGAGGAAAGTAACACTCTGGATAGCAGAAATGGGAAAAAGAATTCCACGTTTTGCATGAAGAATACAATGAATTTCTTCCTCTGCATCCTAGATAACACCCTGCAATAAATATGGGATGAGGAAGACTTCGTTTTGTGGGAGGGGGGAGAGCTCAAAAGACAAAGTTTGAAGTTTTGAACTATCAACTTATTCCATCTCAAAAAGAAACTATTAACTTCCTAATAAGAAAAGTGTTAAAGCTATTAACTGTAAAGGAACTGTAGATCACCTGTAAGATCAAACCCACCTTTAAGGTACTCTTGAAAGCAAAAACAATAAGTTGACTAGACACAATAAACAGTTTCTTTTTAAGTTGTTTTTGAATTTTTATTTTGATGTTTGTGAAAATGAAGTTTTGATATTTATGTCCTTTTTAAATTCCTTCCAGTACTTCTTGATTTTGCTTGAGCATATGCCTGGAAAATCTGCTTGATGGAAATTGATATGGAACTTAGCCATCTAGGTCTGTTATTTCATGAGTGTCCATTCGAATATGCCATGCCTTTTGAACTATTCATTTTCATTTTGTTGGTACCTGAGAAATGATTCCCATGTTGTGTGCCACAGTCCTTACTCAGCTATCACTCGGTAAATAGCTTAAAATTGTGAAGTGCCATCTGTGATGATCTCTCAATCTAAGATAATATACCATTATCCAGATTCACATACACTGCAGTGCCAAAAGGTAATATGCCATTAACCAGATCGACATATACTACAGTTTGGGAAAACAGCTTTACCAAACACCAGCTAGAGACTTGTATATTCATTCATGACCCAACCATGTTGTAGCATGATATCCACCTTGAACATAAATTTTGATTACATTGTCAGCAAGAGGTGATGAATTGGAGAATTAGACAACAAAAAGTCGGGACCATATCTGATATCAGGATGAAGTTTTTGTAGTGGATTCAAGTAAAATAGGCAAGTTACTACGAACTGTTATCTTAATTCTACATTATGGTGTGCAGTTTCCCACTCTTAGAAGGTATCACGAGCCTTCTCTTTATTTGCCAAATTAATTCCAGGTGTATCAGAATTAGACTGTATGCATAATACCACCTAGTCATAGAGACACTATGAAATGCTACAACTGGTTTGACATAGAAGTTTAATTGCAATGTTCTTCAAATTCGCAGGAATATCATCCAGTAAAGCAGCAACATTTGGAATCGGGGCTATTCAGGTAAGCCAGTTCCCTTGGATCTAATGTTAGTTTATATGTATATATTATTCCAAGTTAATATACGTCTTTTATAGGTCATTGTCACTGGTATCTCTGCATCACTGGTGGACAAGGCGGGACGCAGGCTACTCCTCATTGTGAGTCCTTCCAGAAATTTCACATGAAGTTTCTATTTGCTGAAAAGAAAACAAATGGATAACTTGATTATACTCTTTTCTTTAGGTATCCTCATCTGTAATGACTGCTAGCAGCTTGCTTGTTGCAATGTCATTCTTACTGAAGGTCAGTTGAATTTACATTCATAATAATTGATCAAGCAATTTTCTGAATTTAACGAGATCTCTTTCTTCGTGTTGGGATTGACTTTCTTTTATGGTCACTCCACAAACTTTTTCTACTCAACCCAGGAGTTCACCCCTGAAAATTGGCATTCATTCTTTGCAGTATTGTCTCTGGTTGGACTTGTGGTATAGTTCCTGTCTTACCTTCTATCGTTCCAACCCTACGATCCCCCCCCCCTCCTGCTCTCATCTCTGTTCTATTGGTTCATTCTGGCATATCTGAGACCCTTTACATATTAATTTTTACAGGCATTGGTGATGGCATTTGGTGTAGGATTGGGATCCATACCTTGGATCATAATGTCTGAGGTATAACAAAGCTAATCTATTGTTCAGGAGACCAGGAAAAATATATTTTCCTAAACATAATTAAAAATAGAGCATAGATGAAACTTGTAACATTCTCTGGAGAACGTGGTTGAGAAATTTGAGGAAAACTAACATAAAGATCACCCATGTTAAAGGTGATGATGTTAGTTTTAAAGGAAGATCAAGCATTATTGCAGGTTTCTTTAACATATTAAGTAACTGCCAGGACAGATTTTTGGTTCAAACTTTCTTCCTAGAAAATATTCTTACTGAACTTGAGATGTTCTTCAAGGACACTAGCATAGGCTTTATGATTCTCTTTATTTTTGGGGATTCAAGAGCCTCACTGCTATAATAAATAGCCCTATTGCATGCCAATAGGAAGAGTGTTCTGTTTACCATCTCTTGAGACAGTCAAGTTTTTAATTGGTTGTGCAGATTCTGCCTGTAAGCATCAAAAGTCTGGGTGGCAGTGTTGCAACTTTGGCCAATTGGTTTTCAGCATGGATTGTTACAATGACAGCAAATTTGCTTTTAACTTGGAGTAAAGGAGGTTTTCTCTCTCTCTCTCTCCATTTCTCTATTGGTATTCGCACCATGCTTGGAGTGACTCTAAAGACTGTAAATTTGGCAGGAACATTCGCTATCTATGCACTGGTATCAGCTTTTACAGTGGTTTTTGTGAGGCTTTGGGTTCCAGAAACCAAAGGAAAAACACTGGAAGAAATTCAGCAGTCCTTCAGATGATACAAAATAAAATTGCAGTAAGACGAGTAAATGGAACAAGTTTGTTCCACTTTACCATGTACCACTATATATTGTCTTGTCCAAGAAGTTCTTCTCGTGTACTGCTAGTGCTTGTGGAGCTAACATCTGCAATTTGCAATACATATTTGTATATATTTGTTCAAGACAACAATTTCAAATTCTGAACCCAAATTACATAGTAACTAATATTACAGAGGAAACACATAGTTGTTTTCCTTTTCGTAGACAAAAAGTTGCATGATAATACGATAGTGAACTTTGCAGTACTGTCCTTCAATTTTGGGCTTTTTCTGCATGCAGGGATGTAAGGAACTGCTTGAGACACTTGTTATAAACGCAAGGTCGTTCTAGGTGAACCAGATGGCCTGCCTTGTCTATGCCATGAAATGTAGTCTTCTCACCTAGTTGACTGTCATCAAGTAATGCAAAACAATCATCAGGTTTATTCAAATTCTCTGTGGCACTTGTACTAAATTATTGTTGATGTAGTAGTTTAAATTATATACACGGGCCATATATCAAAATGGTGCATTACTGAACTACTTATTACTATAACTTCTATGTAAATAAGTTTCTAATGCGAGATCTTGTATACTACTCTTGGAGCTCATATGTTTGTTTGAGTTTATAATGTCAAGCCTGAAAACTTACTGTTTCATGTTCTGAGCAAGCTCCAAATTGAAAATTTGATCATTCTCACCCCAGAGGAGATGTATTCTCTGTCAAAACAAAATGGAAAAAGCACTCGATATGTTTCCTAGTTCTTTGTGTGAAATATTGAAGAGTAGAACTCACGAAATTCCAATTACCTGTGGAAAATTAGGAATAGTTGTGTCTTTGTTGCTCACCACCAAGCCTTCTAGCAGCTCTCCTCTTTCCTTTCTGTTGGTGAACATTACCTGACATATTGTTAAGTGAGGGAATAAGATCCTTTGCTTCGGTTAAAACTTTACATTTTAGATATGAATCACAACGATGACATCAATGTTGTTTCATACTCGTATTAACATAACTACAAAAATTCCTCCCCAGGATTATTAATCTTTATCTCACCAAGTTATGAACCTACTATTTTAATATTATCGAAAGAAACTTGAGAGACATTCAAGAATTTGGTTAAGAAACTTCCAATTTCATTTGTCTTGCACTAACGGGTTTGAAATTCACGAAGTGACTGAAACGGGCTTTTAGTCACTTGGTTTATTAAAGTCATTGGCATATATATGTATGAATTATTATTTTTTAATATCAGCACTTTTGATATGTCGATAAAAATTTAGTTAAAATAAAGAAGAAGATAGTTGGTCGTAAAACGGTAAAAGCGGTTAGGTGTAGTTGGTTGAGCAAACTGGCAGTGATGTCAAGAATGAAACATATGGCTGGTTGCCATGTGTAATAATGAACTCAGAAATTATGCAAGTCTACGTGGTCCCCCCTCTTTTTTTTTCCTTCTTTGTTGACAAATGTGTAAAATGATGCAAATCTTCAAATTATGGCCTTGTGGGAAAATGTATGCCATAATTTCGTCAACTTATTAATGAATTCAATTGGGCTTACAGTCTCTCCTCTCTTATTTTCTCTGTTTTCCCTTTTTTATCATTTGTTGGCAAAGAAAAATAGTTAGACTTTTACTGTTGTATATAATGATGCCTCTACCAAACTTTCAAAGTATGAACAATTTGTTTGCCATTAACTGATTCAGTAAAGCCACACGTAATTATATACTATACTGTGACAACAAACTAACTACTGTAATTAAATTACATATTTATATTTTATACATTGAAGAATTCACGTCCGAATTTACATGAAAAATCAAGTATTTTGATTCTCATGATCGAAAGAAAAGAAAATGAAGAGAAGTGAACTAACCTCGAGAAAATCCCTATGAAGACGATCAGGGAACCAAAGCTTCTTATAAGCAGCCACTTTTAGCAGGGCCTTAAGACCCTTAACAGAAGTAGGCAGCAGCAGCTCCGACGAAGACGAAAATCCCAAACCATTAAGCGTCGTAGTGCTAATCGAATCAGTCATCGCCAATATCGATCCAGACACCACCAACGCCTCAACTAAATCTGGAAACATTTCCGCCATCTTAAACGCCACCATTCCTCCATAACTAAATCCAACCACTACGCAATTCTCCACGCCCAATTTCCTCAGCCCTTTTCCCAAACACTCTGCTTGAAAACCCGGGGATCTATCGGAGCTATCCGTAACTGATCCGCCGAAGAAAAGTAGGTCCGGTACATAAACAGAGTATTTTTTAGTTAATGCACCGATTTGAAATTGCCACGTCACTATTCCTTCGCCGGCGAAGCCGTGGATTAGTACGACTACGGGTTTGTTCGGGTCGGGTTTGGTGGTGGATTCAGGGGAAATAGCACATTGATTGTTGGAGAGAGGAGTAGTTGTTGTGATTTTTTTGTTTTTCTTTGTCTTTTGAATTATGGTTTCAGAAGGAACCCAAAAATTCATAATTGTGCCTGGTTCTATCTCTATACTATGAGGTCTGATTCCAGCCAATTTCATTAGGCCATGTAACAATGGCTTCTGTGCTTCTACCAAGTTCACCATCTCTTTTGAAGAAAAATGTAATTTCTTGTGTGTATGGAGGAATTAAGGAGAGAGGTGAAGTGGAAGAGAAGAGAGGAAGGGGATTTTTAAAGTAAGGGTTAGGTGTTGAGTTGTTATCTGTTGTTCGTCATTAAATGTAACAAAGCTTATATTATACAAAATTCAATGACCAATGATGATGCATACAGATATGCAGTTGGTATATATAGTTGCATCTACTTCTAGATTGATGCTATAATTCTATTCTTAAGTGTATCTCTGTGAACTAGTTGACGTACTTGTATCATCTTCTTATGCAGTAAACAACTAAACAACCCCAAGCCTCACAAACCAAAACAAGAAAGAAAGAAACAGAGGACCAATACTAGCTCCGCCCCTAGTGTGAAAAGTCTCTTTAGTACGAGTCGAACAATCGTCACCTCTCAAAATTCATTTTTTTTTATTAACAAGCATTTTAGAATATAACAAGTCAGTCGCAACAAGGCCCATATAGTTGCCTCTAAAAACGCCCTAAAACCCCAATCTTTTGTGGTGAGTGGTGACCAAATGAATTTCCAACAATGATCGTATTTCTTGTATTGGACATTTTTTTGTTTTCGACGTGCAGTATTCGTATTTCAAGTTCAAGTAAAGCACTCCCTAATAAAGAAGATCTCATACTGCAGAGCTAGTTGGTTTACTCCAACAGAGCTTTAATCCAAAATTTATGTTTAAGGATAAACGTGACGATGAAGTACTTATCATTTCACCATAACTTTTGTCAGTTGCATGCCGTGAATATTGCTATTTGTCTTGCCTTGATAACATATAATTATGATGAATTGTATATTGCAAGTTGAAATAATGTTGTGGCCGCAATTCACGTTTATAAGAACCAAAATATGATATTGACAGGTGACAACCATATATAGTAGGTAGTTCAATGAAGAGAGTCTTCTGACTACAATTATATTATTCAGTGAAGTCTCATTCATTTTAGCTAACAAGTTTATCTTGCATTAAAATGAGGTGAACTACTTCATGATAAAACTTGAATCTACCTTAGAATTTATCAAATTACTCCTTATTCTTACCTCTAAATTAGATATTTTCTCTTCTTTCAAATCTAGCTATATATGACTATCAACTCTTTATCTACCATGCTACTATATTTTGGTCTAACATCCAATTCAATTTCACATAATTTTTCTTGAGCTGGTTAAGAGTGATAGTGGAACGATTTATCATCAAACCTCTACTACGTCTTCATATACTTTTTTTTTTAACAATATCTACCAATTTGACATAAGAAAAATATTATTGTTACGGCGCAGTAATCATGGAACTTGTGCAATTTGCCGATGTACGTACTTGTCCCATTTTTTGAGTCAATTGGAAGGCGTACAATTTATGTAGGACACAGGATATATGCATGTGTCTACTCACTTAATTTTAGACAAATTTAAGTATCTATTGGAGCACACCTAAAATTGAAGAGTATAGATGTTATCAGATATCAGCTATGATCAAGTTAGAGAACATGTTTGTGTATTATGTCTATACATATAAATCTATACGCTTAGTTGAATGGGACATGTATATGTTGATTAAATGGGACATACAGATGTGGAAAGAGAGTTCTAATGCAAGTATATATTAATTATGATCATTTGCCGAGAGAAAGTGAAGCTGAATCTTGTTGGTGAAAACTGTCAAGATTTAATGCTTATACACTTCAACCAACTTTTTGCACGCCTCCTACCAATACATATAATAATAATAATAATATATATTAGTATCTTATTTTCAAGATTTCATATTCTACGATAAAAATGTTTATCTATAAATATTCGTTGAATGACTTCATACAACGATAGTAAAAAAAATGTTTAATTTACATCGACGATTCTGTGTAAAACATATAGTAAATCCATAAAATAAACGTACCAAGAAAATTATCACTTTTTTAGTCTATTTGACAGAATCTAATTAGAGATATGTTTAAGCCTTGGAAGAAACCTGAAAGCAATTAGCCATGTAGCAATTGAAGTACTTCCTTCAATTATTAAGCTGTGGTACGTAAAATATATCAGTAGATTGATTAAGCAAAAATTAAGGACATTTTTTTAATGGTACACTTGGACAAATAGTTTCAAAATCATGATTAATTAATTGGGGATTTCTTGCACGTCATTTTACATATTTTATGGCCTTGATGGGGTCAGTTTACTGTTGAACAATTTATTATTAATTGAATGCTGATTAATTATTTGTCTTCCCATGCAATACAAAGTTTGTTTAAATTTTGATCAACCACACTGCCTACTTCCGACCCACATGCACCGATCCCTTTCATTTGTGTAGACTTTTTTTTGGGTTATAAGACGATAATTAAAGCAGTGTGACTATACGAGAAATGTGTATACACGTTAATGTATTGTGCATGACGACTTTTCTGTCTACCTAGCTAGCTAGCTTCTCAATGATAAATACTCCCTTCGTTTCAAAAAGAGTGACCTGGTTTGACTTGACTAGGAGTTTAAGAAATTAAAGAAGATTTTTGAATCTTGTGGTCCTAAATTAAAGTTATGTCAAATGTACAAAATTGCCCTTAATCTCGTGGTCTTAAACATGCTACGTGGAAAGCTAAAAGTAAAATGTTACCAAGAAAGGAAAGGGGTCATTCTTTTTTAAACAAACTAAAAAGGAAAGGAGGTCATTCTTTTTGAAACAGAGGGAGTAGCATTTTTATTGACTTATTTTATTTTAGGTGACTCGGACTTGATTTGAAGTTTGTGTATTATTCTAGTGATTTCAAATTTGGGTAGTGTATTTACCATTATCTCAAGGCTGAGATAGAGAGGTTGTTTTCGAATAAGGACCCTTGACTAAAAAAATAAACTTATAAGTATTACTCCCTCTGTCCCAATTTATGTGACACTTTTCGTTTTTTGAGAGTCAAACAGTTTAAGTTTGACCGAGAGTTTGCGCATGGAATTTTCAAATTTCTTGAAATGAAAATTATATATTTGTAAACTACGTAAAAAGTATTATAAGTCACAATAATTGATAATTCAAAATATTTAAAGAATCTATGAAAAACTTACGGTCAAAGATAGATTCTCGTTTGAATCTTAAAATCCGAAAAGTGCCACATAAAATGAAACGGAGGGAGTATGATATACAACCTAACTGTACTTTTGAATTACTCATGAACCATACCGAATATTTATAAACTATCTACATAATCATGAAAGCAATTTCCTTGTTCATGCCAGAGTTATGGGCTTCAGTAGTATAATGGCCAGGTCATTTCATCTGCTTCGTGGGCCATTTAAATGGATCAACATTACAAGCCCAACCTTCATTTCAACTGATACTAGAATATTAGTCCGTCATTTTCAATCAAAATATGTTTGTGTCTCATCATAGTACAATGTATTTATTTTCTATCCAATAGCTTTCCATATGATTAATATCCCCATATTCTGGCAATTAACAGAAGGAATAAATGAAACAGAGTAGCCATGGACATAGAAAAACGAAAAAGTTGAGCTCTTTACATGACGTTTCATTTGTCTCATATGATAATGTGCAAATTTCATTACTTGAAAATAGGGCTAGAGTCAGGTTGGAGCAAGGAGTTCATTCGAATTCTCTTGGAAAATTGTGTTGTATGTACAAAGTTAAAATTATTTTTTTATTTACTTTTTAATATTTTGAGCCACTTTGTGAAAAAAATCTTATTCTGCCACTCAAGAGAAGTTTAGCAGAGCACAATGAGCGAACTCCAATAAATAATGTTGGGGTTTAAAAATTGACGGTTTTAGCCTATCGAAGAATGAAAAAATATCAAATCGATGATTAATAAGATGAATGTTCCTTAAAAGTGGTTATATCTAATTTATATTTTAAATGGTGGTAAGTAGGCAGTCCCAAAACTAGCCATTACACTTAATTTTTGCCAGATTTATCCTTCACTTTGTATGTCTTTCACACGGTAAACCTATCTTCAACCGAATCTTGAAGACCCAATAGTAAATTGAAATTTATCTGTTTCAATTTATACCACATAAATATCTCTAACTTTTTTTTAATTATATTTTTTTGTAAAAAAATAATCATGCCTAGATAAATTGAAACAAAGGCATTGACAAATTAAAAGCCATAATTAACCGTATATCAGGCACCCGAAAGAGCCAAAATGGAACATCACATCTTGCAATGCATACATACAGAGAGCCCTTTAGTTTTCTGTTACAGCTAAACACTGCAATTTCGTTTCCATGTTCTTCAGGACCATGCTGTGCTCAGTGTTCTGTCCTGTTGCACTCCAAACTAAAAGAAAAAAAAGGGGGAAACCGTATCAGAGTTTTTCGTTTTAATTTATGTGACACCATTTGACTCAACTCAATTTGTATGACCATAAATCATTTCATTAACTATAAGAATAGAATTTTAAAATTAAAATGTTTCCAATTATTGGAAGGTTACATGGACAGAGTAAAAAAAAAAGTATGTCACATAAAGAGTAACTGTTACCAAAATAATCAGCTCAGTCATAGTTAACTCAAACACTGATTGAAACTAATATTTCAGTTGTGGCCCAGAATGAAATGAAATGAACTACTCGTACTAATTAATAAATTAGGGGCGGAACAAGGTGCAGGGTGTGTAAGATTACGTTATATATCTAAGGTTAAAATTTTATTTTTTGTTATATATAATAAGTTTTTCTAAATGCATTTTCGCCATATGGTGGCTTGTCCGTATATAAAATTAATGTTAAAATCTCTTTTATCTTCTTTGTATGTTAACTTTTTCTATATTTTGAACTTGTTAACAAAAATCATGGCTCTGTCACGGGTACTAATTCACAAATGCAGGCATGCAAGCAATAGTGTAGCAATAATTCTGGTGACACATAGAAAGCTAAAAAGAGAGACTGTTTCAGAATTTGCCGGCAGCATAAACAGCAGAAAACTTTCAGTTGATAAAGAGAGAAGTGTTGGTGGATCATCATATTCAAGAAAGTGTAAATTATATGGATGACGAGGACTAACAGAGAAAAAGTGATGAGTCTCAAAAGTAATATATATATATATATGACAAAGTGAAAAGTAAAAGATAATAGGAGTAATGTATATAACAACTAGTACCCAAAAGGAGGGAAAAAAGCTAAGAAACATAGAATTAACTCATTTTCACTCCATCTCTATATGAAAGACGATGGACCAAAAAAAAGAAAACGTCTAAAAGATAAAGAATTTCTTCGGCCATAGCCCACCATCATAACACGTCATCAATTGGCCTCATCTCCCGTTTTAATTTCTTTTTCTCTTGAAATTAATTAAACCTTGATCCTACTTTTAATTTTTTAAAACAAATCATCTAGTAAAGTCATGAACAAGGCTAGGCCTATCAGCAACATTGAGACGCCAAGGAAAGAATGGAATGGCGGTGGCCGCAGCATCGGAGTCACGGTGATGCTCATTATCCTCAATGAACCTGAACTCATTTCCATAACTAGCTGAAGAGAAACAAGGTATTTTTGTAGGCTGTGAATGGTGATGATGATGAACCCAGTGTTGATGCGTCGTCGTTTCCATTCCCCCTCCACTGTTAGCCGTCGCTGCTGCTGCACTCGCTCTTCTCTCTTCCTTCTTAAAACGAATTCCACACGCATTGCAAAGTGACTGCAAAAACGTTATATATAACCATAAAAAATCTTACGAACATATATTGATCAATTTTTATACAATGTAAAAAAATATACCTTAGGTCCTCTAGGGCCATTTCTCCATAGAGGTGTAGAAGTGGTGTCACAGTTAGCACAGCGGCGAGCAACAAGGGGATCAGTAGTAGTAGAGTTGTTGTTGGGACCACGAGTGGACTTGTATTGAGCGGAAGGAGGAGTAGTAAGATGTTGTTTGGGGTGAAGAATATCCCAGAAATTGGACATGCAGTTAGAGGAAGAACGACGATGTTCATGATTATTAGAGTATCTCTTTTCATGATTATTAGAGTATCTCTTTTCATGATTGTTAGAGTATCTCTTTTCATGATTGTCGTCATTGATAAGGCGAGTAGAAGGAGTTCCTAAGGAAAGAGTACAATCGACAGATGAAGGGTACATGTTTTCCGAATATTCATGGGAGAAGAGCATTGAGAATGCAGATGAAGTATTATTGCCGGTTTGGTTATGAAACAGACCGCATGAACATGGACCAACCATACTCCCACTACAACGATGCATCATTTTTTCTTCTACTTCTTCAAATTAACAAGGAGTTTATAGAGAACAAGAGGACAAAGAAAGGGGGTAAAGAAGTAATTAATACTAATAGAAGGTTTGAATTGAATTAACTAGAGACTAGAGACTAGAGAGAGAGGTTTGGGGTTAATTTGTAGTATTGTCTGTTAGCTGATTTATATAAGTTCATAATACTAGTCAGCAGGTGCAGGGTAGTCCACGTTGGTCGTCAAACGTCTGCTACAACGTTTTTTTGGATTCTTTGTTTGCAGAAAAAATTGCAGAGAGGTAGGGACCAGATGATCATGTGTTACATGAGAGAAGCAAATGCCAAGTGGTCACTATATATAGTAATACCTGAGTTATACTGCTAGTTCTCATGTGTTATTTACGACTACTTTTTGTAATTTGAGATTTATGTATACTCCCTATGTATAATGTAGTAAGTGTAGAGTACGTACCCAAGAAATGAATGGGTCATAACTCATTATTGTTAGTCAAAAGAGAACCCACGTGACAAGGGGGAACAGTCTTCCATGGATCTGCCTTCTCCGATCACGAGGCAACCTGTCTCAACTCTCAACTCAACACCCAATACTTGTTCTCCGTTTCAAATTAGTATCTATCAAACATATTTAACTCAAATTATTTGTTATTTTTTATTTCTCCTATCTCATTTTATATAATTTACTATTTTCTTTTTTTAGTCAATTTCAGAAAGAAACGATACATTTCTATAATGTAATGATTTATAATCACACATATATCTATCACTTATTTAGATCACGAATTTCAAAAATCTTTATTTCTTTTTTTGAACTCGTGTTGAATCAAACTAACTTATATAAAATGAGACGGGGAGAATATTATTTTTTCTATTTTGTCCTTAGTAGTAATTGTTTTTAAACACTACAAACACTTTAATAAAGTAAATTAACATTTATCGATAAAAAATTATATCTTAAGATGTAAATGACAGTAAAATAGTAAAAATAATCTCTCCTAGATGATAATAAATCCGCTGTGACAAATCTTGTAACTGAATGTGTATCAAATGCAAGTCATGAGACTTGAGGCAGTGTAAGGTAGTGGTGTTTATAATTATGAACGAACAAAGACCATACTTTATTAGTGCAATAGGCAGTCAAATCCATCAAGTTAGAGTAAGGAATATTGTAAGTGATTGATAAAAATGATACTGGAGAGGAGTAAAAGTGGCTAATTACTGAGCATACACCACTCCTTTTTTCATCTTAAGGTGCAGAAAATAACAAGAAGCAGTTTTAGGCATTGTCCAACATCACTAGTAAATTGGTCGTACTACCATGTATTCACGTGAACTGACTGAGAGAATCTATGAATGTTTTAGGTAATCTTGGTCTTCTTGTCATCATGATTATCTATCTATATCAACCACCCTTCACTCTTATTCTTCTCAATCCAAGTTCCAACATTGATTTATTTTTACACACACCATTTATAATTTTCTAGATTTGTTTCTAATAAGATTAATAATTGTTTGGATAGAACACAAAAGAATGATTCACCTCTCGTTTGGCCATATATTTTTAAGTTGAATCTAAGTCAAACAAATATTTAAAGATAAATTTTCATAATCTATTCTCAGAATCTATGAACATATATGTAAGAAAATAACTAGAGAGGATTGTTCAGATAATAAACACTCTCTATCAATAATTATAAGATTATAAATTCGAGTTACGAAATAAAACAAAAAACGGATAGAGTATCGAGATAGTAGGAGGAGATGCATAGATTTAGTGTGGAGTAGACAAAAAGAGAGAAAGAGAAAAAGGGATGGGAAGGAATAGGAATAGGAATCATGAAAATGAGATACTCTGCAATCATCAAAGCAACAAATGTTTGGAATATGACATAGAGAGCAAATCTTTGACTCAAAGATGCAAACTTAGTGTAGCTAAAAAGTACCCTCCGGATTTAATAATTTGTTTGAAAAGAAAGAAAAAGGGGAAATGAAGCTAGATTTGGTGTGTTTGTTTAATAATTATGAAGAAAAAAGTATGGGGGCCCCACCATGAATCACATATACTCATGATGAAATGTGTTGGGGTCCAAAACCAAAAGAGAAAAAAAACACCTCTGGAATATCAATGGGATTTGGGATTAAAAGATTCAAAATCCAAAGAAGAGAGAGAGAGAGAGAATCAGATCATCTTGAGATTGGTGTCACCCTTAGTTCGACAAACGGGAAGACCAGAGACCAGACCAGACCCTCCACTTTCCAAAAGATGCTCTATCAACCCACCCCACCATGTTTCTTCGATTTACACAATTTTCATTACCCTCTCTACACTGCAAATCTTCTATTAAATTACCGATCGTAACGGAGTTAATATTTTTAATAAGGAATTTAAAATCTAAAGAAATAAACATACAAACTAATCAAAAGTAATTCGATATTTACTATATATATATAACAAATAATTTTAACCATTATATATATTAATAATATTTTCTACCGTAGGAGATTAAGATAAACCCCGACTTCGCCTCTTACAAATACTATCTTTCCTCTCTATTTATGTGTCAGTGCCTAACATAAAATTTAAGAAAATAAAAAAGATTTTCTAAATTTATGATTCAAGACAATTCTTTAACTTTTCCATATAAATCATATCATTTTATTAAAAGTAAAAGAAATTTTTTAAAGTTAAATTATTTTTAATTATAAAAATATAACATTTATCTTTCGATTATGCATCTTAGTACTTAATTCATCGTGTGTTTGGTATGACCGGAGAAATTTGACAGCAATTGATCATTCTAATTTCTAACTAAATTTGCTCACCATGAATTTAAGTTTTATAGACTTAACGAAGAAAAGTTTAGAGAGTCAAGTCAGGTAAAAGATACTTATAGGAAACTTAATTCAATAAATATTATTCTCTCTGTCCCTAATTATTTGTCCATTTTTGAATTAACACATCTATTATGAAAACAATTAATGACATAGTAAGTTTACCATTTTACCCCTATTAATTATGAAGTGAACGAAAAGTTCTACATTTTTCAAAGTAATTAATCATTTAATGGGGGTATAATAGGTAAAAAAAAATTGTTCTTTCTTAATTTGTTAAAATGGACAAGTAATTAGAGACAACTATAAAAAAAAATAGACAAATAATTAGGGACAAATGGAGTAATTGGTAGCGTAAAATAAATATAAATAATTTAAAATTATGAAATTCAATTATATTGAACATGTAAGATAACTTCTTGTAATAAATTACTTATTCTTTATTGAATATAAGTACTTACTCTCTCTGTCCCTAATTAGTTGTCCACTTTTGAATTGACACACATATTAAGAAAATAATTAATGACATAGCGAGTTTACCATTTTACCCCTATTAATTATGAAGTGGATGAAAAGTCCTACATTTTTCAAAGTAATTAGTCATTTAATTGAGGGTATAATAGGTAAAAAAATTGTCCTTTCTTAATTTGTCAAAATGAACAAGTAATTAGGGACAACTATAAAAGGAAAAATGTACAAGTAATTAGGGACAAAGGGAATATTAAATAGGATTCGGCTCCTCTCCATTTTCCCCAAGTTCTTGCTTGGATGTGAGACACATGATATAGATAAAAATCAATGGCTAAAATTTAATAGATTAAAATAATATTTTAATTATGATTTAGATAATTAATATTACATAAAAAATAATAATACCATAATCATAAGTCATTATAATATAATATCTTGTCCATAAATATATTATTTATTTTTCTTACTCTGTAGGATTTGGTTAATGATGGAAATGAAACCCCCACGAATGCCGAGCACCATTAAATTTTCACATCGTTTAAGGATGACCAACAAATATACTCACGCTTCCCTTCATTAATTATACTCTCTATGATGCTGATGATAATGATGTTTACGTGGCTTGTTAGATTTTGTGGGCCCTGCCCTAACTTTGGGACCAATTTTCCAAATAGAGTATATATTGCCTCTAATTATTATCGTATCTCATCTGCTTTGCTGCTTAATTGAGTACACTAACCCAATAAAGTGTTAATCATTACCCATTAATTCACGTGCCACACGGCCCTTTACATGCACTTATCCAATCTCCAGGCACATGCAAATTAGTTATAACCAAGCCGACTATCATTGCTAAACTAAAGTCTCAATTAATCAGTATCCGCAACACTAATTAACACTCTCTCCGTCTCAGTTGATCATCTTACTAAAAATATTATTTTATATTAGTTGATCATCTTACTAAATCAAGAAAGCATGCAATTAATTCTTTTTGAAAATGTTTACATTTGTTTGTAAAAATTTTAAGAAGTTTTTTAAGGGGAGAATTAGTAAAATTATCTTCCTATTTATGATTTTTTAATATGCGTGTAAAAAGAAAAATAATCAACTAATATGGAGCGGAGAAAGTAATCAAAAATAATGATTTAACTTAATATCACTGGTTAAATTACATTGATAACATAAAAAAGTTATAGTATAAGTGTGTACAGTGGCGGATCTATGAAGGGCTGTGGGGTGCCACGCCACCCCCGAACTTCGACGGAAACTCTATATATACATAAGTATATATATATAATATTTATATAAATATAAAGCGTGCCACCCACAGAACAAAATTAGTACCCACGGACTCTAAATCCTGGATCCGCCACTGAGTGTGTATAACTCGGAGTCAATCGAAGATAGAAAGTTAAAGTTACGTATGGGTCGGGTCCTAATTTACTTTAGCCTTAATTCTATATTTGTGTATTAAAATCACTAAAAAAGTACAAATATTAAATTCAAAACTCAATTACAAACACGGTGTCGCTATCTATTTCAAAACTTATAAAGTTTAAAT
Organism: Solanum chiquidenum; assembly: GCA_029582725.1. Lineage (NCBI taxonomy): Eukaryota > Viridiplantae > Streptophyta > Magnoliopsida > Solanales > Solanaceae > Solanum > Solanum chiquidenum. Next base: position 22,986 of record JAJOOS010032047.1, read on the forward strand.
TGAAGTGATAAGAAATTCCAACTTAGTAGGTATATATACATGTTTTTTTAATAAAGTTTTCAATACTATACATAAAGATCGATTGAGATTAGAATGTATCAAATGTATTGTCGTTGTCCATATATAGTTGTATTTGGCCTTGTTTAAATCCAAAATTCAAATGAACTATAAACACTTTTAAAAAAAGAGAAAAAAGAAGGAAGTCATTCCTCAAAAGTCACAAGATACAACTGGGATGAATCTCATTTCGTCAGTCTCAATGCAGTCTCATCTTTAAACTTTCAATGTGTATAGTTAGAGTAAGTTTAGTATAGGTCTAGATATGTATAGATCATAGATGGAGTAAAGAAAAAGAAATTGGACAGATTCAAAAGAGAAATTAAAGATAGAGCAACTATTGATAGATCTATATAACTTACAAGCTGTTGTATATATCATTAAAAAGTTTTTGAGTTTATAATACTTTATGGTCAAAAAATGAATCTCCTCTTAAAGAATAAAAACTGAAACCTCTTATTGTCTCCTGTAAGGGTGGTGTAGCCTTGTACCCAAAGCAAACTTAGATCTCTCTCGTCACTTTTTCTTCTTATGCCCATAATGTCATTCATATATACCCCTAATTACTTTTCCAAAGAGGCAAGTCTGTTTTTGGAAATTTACGTTAATATTTCAAGGGCTAACTATTAAAGACCGGTTTGACCATAAAAAATTTAAATTCGACTTAAAGTTGTATTTCAAATTTGGAAAATAGGTTATGCTTTGTTTTTCAACTCACTTTCTAGGTACTTTTGAAGTTGTATTACTCCTCCCTTCGTTTCATATTAATTGAGCTTTTTTTTTTTACACGCATATTAAGAAATCATAAATAACAAGATAATTTTACTAATTTCCCTTTTAAAAATTACTTGAGAATTTTACAAATAAATGTGGACACTCTAAAAAAAAGAACTAATTGCAAGGATAATATAGGAAAATTTAAGTAATGTTTTCTTAATTTAATAAGGTGGACAACTAATAATATGTGACAATTATTTTTAGTAAGACGATTAATTGAATACATTCAAGCATGAACATTATTCTAATTGCAAAAAGTATAACCAAATGCACGCAACTCCATTTTCATCCATAAATTTCAAATAATTAAGTGAAAAATATTTGAAAATTATGGCTAAATACCAACTAATACTGTTACACAACAGTGGTGTTATTTGCTTTTTCGTTTTATAATCGTCAGTTGTACGTACTATGATCCTCTTCAATAAAAAAGGTGAAAAATATATAGATTCACTAGATCACTCCATTTTCATCCCAAATCTTCTCATTTCATGAGTTCTCTCATGTTTAATACATACTTCTCATATTTATATGGGAAAAGGCTCAAATATGCCATCAACCTTTCAGAAAAGGCTCATTTATGTCATCCGTTAAAAGTTTAGCTCATCTATGCCATTATCGTTTAAGAAAAGGCTCATTCATGCCATTATTTTTTAACGGTGGTTTTGCAAAACCATTTTTTACACGTGGCCAATTATAATTCGGCCACGTCATTATTATTTTTATAATAAAAAATCAAATTTCA
>JAJOOS010032048.1:0-23826 GCA_029582725.1 Solanum chiquidenum
CCCTTCATTCAATACAACTCATAAAATAGCTCAAAGATTCAATAGGTGAGAACTAACTTTCAACCTTAGAATCATCATTAACATGTGAGTAAACCATTGACATTATTGTTCATAGTGTTTCATGAGACTAGCCTTTCAAACAACACAACAACATTATCTTCATCCTAGACAATTCATACATAATCAAGTGTAAGGGTAAGGGAAGAATGGCCTTTCAACAATACCTCAATTTACACAATGGTCATAGGATCTTCAATTTCTAAGTGAATCATGAGTCCATACATAACATTCATCAATATGTACAAACCCTAGAAATTTACCCCCTCAAGGGTAATGAATTAATTATTTCAATTAAACCTAGAAATACTAAACTAGGCATGAATAAAACAAGATTCAATAACTAAAATATCATAGACACAATTCATAGTATTCATCTTGCATCAATACACCCATCAAAATTCATGAAATTGGGGTCATGGGTTCATAGGGAGTTTTACTATAAAAATCACCATTAAACAACAAATGAACCATATTATAAGACAATTGACCCATTGAAATCGTTTTTAGGAAGAATCCATGGCCAGAATGAAAACCCTAGTTTTTGAAGAATCTACCAATTCAGAATTAAAGAGTTGAAGGGCTTCATGGAGAAATTTTTTCCATGAATCAAGACTCCCATACCTTGATTGATGTTTTCCTCACTAAATTATAGTGAAAAGGTTGGAACTTGAGCCCTAAGCTTGACCTTGGTCTTGTTCTTCAATGGAGTCTTAGAGAGAGAATATTTTGAGAGGGAAGTTGGTTATGTTTGAGTCTTATGAGTTATGAGGGATTAAAGAGTGGTTAATAGTTAAAAAGTACTTGTATATGTTTTAAATAACTAATATAAGTCGTTCCTAACCTTTAATAATTAATATAAAACTTACGTAATTTAATTCACCCTTGGCCGAGATGTTGGGCAGATTCACAAACCCCATCCACAACCCCCCACCCACGGGGCGTGGATGGACCCATGGATCGTACTGGTCCGTTGTGGGTTGGGTCTGGGGCTTGTCGTCTTGGCCATGCTTCAGGCCTCACTCACGATACCCCACCCACGGGGCATGAGTGGGTCTACCGCCCGCACTTCATGGGCGTGGCAAGTGACTCTGACTAGGAGATTTGGGGGGAGTTTGGGGAAGACTAATCTTGACTCACGACCCCCATCTACGGGGCGTGAGTCCACCCACGTGGCGTGGGTGCCCCTCTCGTGGACCAAGCTATTTTTGACTGCTTTAGGGTCTGTCCATTGTTCCTCATCAAGAACCCTTAGGGGGGCCATGCCTTGACGTTTAGGAACAAAGACCTTAGTACTAGGTTAGGGAAATTGTTTACGACCTTAATCTTCAAGTTAATCCTATTTAGGCTTCTAGTTTACGTTTTAGGCTCTAGCTTATGTCATTAGATTTCCAGGGTGTTACACCGAGTGAGGATCAAACACCTGAAGCATAAAGCAAAATAAAGGTGAGATAAGGAATAGACGATGATCCACCGATCTTGGTCGGTTAGCCTGACTAATGTCCTCAAGTAAAACACAAGATCAATCAGGTCAACAAGGATGTCCACAAATAGTGCTTCTTGAGACCCAACATGAATGCTCACACGGTTCAATCTACACATGCAATGTTCAGTTCTGCACTAGATGCTTCAAACTGTGACTTGCTATCATCAATTAGAGTTCAAGATCACAATACTCATTTCAAATGCAAATTCATGTTCAACAAGAAAATGAAAGACTACCATTTAAGGAATTGAAATCAACTCTCACACTCCAATGAGAAACACATGCATGATTTTACCCATAAGCTTACCCGTATTTTCCAACCAACACATCATTCGGCTCATGGAAGATCAAAAAGGTTTTTGAAGGTTTGTAATTGGGTTGAGGGTATGTGTATAATCATTTTGAATCAGTGACCTCTACCTTCATAAAGTATGACTCAAATTTCACTTCTTCTCCTTTTCTTTCATTCTTTTAATCTTCACAACTCATCCTTGGCATATTGAATGTACATAATATTTTTGGTAAGGCTGATAGAACACCACTTTTATTTCAACAATGCATGGTTGATACAAGTTTTCATTTCTATTATTTTTAAATAAGAAGGGGTTCCATTTTTTTTTCTTCAACACAAATTCCCAAGGATGAATTTCACCAACTTCTTGGTCAATTTCTTTTCTCATTCTTACCACACCCCCAACTTATGCTTTTGGCCTAAGTTGGCTATTAAAACAAACCAATGCTTCACGAAGGTTTTGGGTGGGAAGGACAAGGACATTTGTGGTCTTGTTTCATCCAAAGAAAGGGTTAGGCTCTAATTGTACGAAGATAGGCTCACACAGAGGTAACACAAAAGGTATAGCAATTAGGTTTACTCGTAAAAAGTTTATGCCTAAGATCATTTCCTTCAATCACCAATATTAGTCAATTGGACCAACGATACAAGTTGTAGGTATCACTATGCACATATTTCTAGCAAACCTCACCACACATGACATTCAACACAATCATCGATCATTACTCTAGAAGATAAGCTTGCGTGCAACAATCATTACAACACTCACTTCGAGAATCAACTACACAATGAGATACTAAGAGTTCACACACGACTTATGCAACTCAAATTGAATGGTTGGTCTTTCACAAATATATCATTCATCAAGAGCACTATTCAAGTCATCGGTATTGATCACAACCGACACTCAAATGTACAAGAAAAAATCAATCACACATAATCACGCAATTAAGCGAGAAACTAATGAAATAAAGACAACATTCGTATTCTATAATTGAGGAGATGTTTGAACAAAAGCAACAACACACAAAATATTCAAAAGACAAAATAAAAACAAAGTACAACCAAACATCACAAAGGAGGATAGGCATACCAATAACAACCCCAACTTAAACTACACAGTGTCCTCAATGTGCACTAAAATCTAAAAGTCTCAAAAGCAAAGAAAGTGGAGGGAGAGTTAAAATCCCCCTTTTAGGCTAAGCCTGGGGTGAACTCTGCACATCTGGGGTGGCTTCAATCTGGGCATCATTGCTTGGCTTGATTCCAACTATAGAAGCCTGTCCAACTACCTCCTCTATCGGCTGAGACCCGCTCGAGCCAATCATAGATGTGTCGCGCAGTGACACCTCCGTAGCAACCCGTACTAAATCACCCTCCAAGTAATCTAATACGCTTAAATTACACCCCTCTAAAGAAGTATTAGTGATCGTTGTCAAAAAAACAACCCAACTTGTAGGTTGGGGTCGATCCCACAACGAATATGGTTTAGACTTAAACATAACTAACAATTATCTCTTTTTAGTCAAACTATTTTTGAGAAAAGTAACAGGGGGTTTGTTGTAAATAAGTAACAGATTTCTAGTTAGAATGGTATAATAAGTAACAAGTAAACAAGATTCACAATTAGAGTTATTAATATAAGATGGAAACTAGGGTATATGTGTTCCCCAATAGCTCTAACACAATAATCTTAATAATAGTAATCCTATCCTACTGTTTGACATGCAAGGTTGGTAAATTAGGTATCCCTAAGTGATTGGTCTAGAAAATAGGGAATTTCACCACAAAACTTGGTATGTCTATGGGTGTGTGCTTTATTAGCCCTTACCTTTACCCCAGATTAGTCATCATATCAATTTAGTTTAGTTTTCACCCTCACTTTAATTGAAATCAGACTATTAGATAACATCCACTAAATATCTGTTGTTTAGTCCTTTTCTCAGTCATTACCTCCTTGGTCCAGAAAGTAGGAACGAGGTGAGTTCTAACTTATACAACCGTTAAAAAGACTTCTAAAAGAAAGGATTAACAATACATGCATAAACACTATTCAAGAATTACTTAATTATTATTCATACTTTAATTGCTAATTGTTTCCACAACCCTAGTTGTGGATTTAGCTACTCATGCTTGCTAGTTCACAATTCATAATTAGGTTAATAGAATGCATGAACTTGTAATTCGAATAGATGAAAAGCCAAAATTTTGAATTGAAATTCAAAGTGAAAATTGTATAAACCAACTTCTGGAAATTAAATTCCTAAATGTTTGCAAAATAATCCCAAAAGACCAAAACTCAAAGTATACAATAATGTCTAACTCTAAAATATGAGAATTACAACTCCTATTTATAGAAAACAAATCTTAAACTAATTAGGATATGAAATAAGGAATTAAACTACTCAGACGCAGTTTATGTCGACGATACGACCTATGGACAGTGGGTTGACCTAAGGTCCGTAGGGCACCCTCTATGGTTTCATACTCTTGTAATATTTCAAAGCCTTCAAACGATGACTCCACCTACGGTCCGTAGATTGGACTCACTCCGTGGTTTGAGTACTGAAAATCCACTTTCTGACCTGGACCTACTACTTCCCATCAACGGCTCGTTACGGGACCTACGGTCAGTGGTTGGCTCCGTCGTTGCCTGCTTCTGCATTTTTCAGCTCACATCTTCGTCAACAGCATCCAAGCCTATTTCCTGCAAGAATTACACATTAAACATTATTTCTAATAACAAACTAGCCCACGACACATAAATACTTTAAGTGAATGCATCAAAAATATCGTAAACTCAACTTATATCAATATCCTCAACTTAAAATTGTTGTTTGTCCTCAAGCGACACACTAAAAATCTAAACAACACTTATGTAGAAGCAAACATACAAACTCAAGCAATCACATGGCTTACTTAATCAATTCCATCACTTAGTGCAAATCTTTTCATCTAAACTCAACAAGCTAACTCATGCGGATCAAAACGTGGCATACATTGACCAATAGACTTCACAACAAACACTTATCACAATCACCAAGGTACCAACTCTCCAACAATGTAAGTAGTGCCCCCTCACTTCAAAAGAAATCCTTTTTCAGACAAAAAATCAGAATTTTAAGTTTAAGGATTCATTCAACACTCACTCTCAGAAGTGAATTCAAATACAATTAGAGCTCAATACCATAGACCTGCCCTTATATTCACTAAATAGACTCTTCAAACTAGTCACTAGGATCATTATAGGACTTTCTTAGGCTGTAACATAGGCTTAGGATCAGGTAGGGCACATTTGAGTACTTTTAGTGACTTTTCTGCCCACCTTGACATTACATTGACTTTTTACCTCTTTACTCAACCAATTCTTGACATCTTTTTATTTTATGCTCTTTTCCTTCTTTCTCTTTAGCACATATGTGATTTTGACTCTCTCTATTTTTTTTCACTTTTTCTATTTTTGTTAAACAATATTTATCATTTTTCTTTCTTTCGCACACAACTCTTTTCATACCCTTTCTTTTGGTTTCCTTTTTCGTAGCCCCCCTCAACTTATGTATTTTGCATGAGTTGAGGTGCACAATATCCAATGTCAGACCAAGGTCCAGATTAAGGTAATTTTTTTAATTTGCCACCCTCAACCTAGGCTTTTCACCTTAGTTAAGGTGCACATGTCAAAGGAGGGACTAAGGCCAAAACAATCTTTTAGGGAAAGTGAGTTGGGTCTATTGAAAGAAGTGGTCCTCATTATGCTCTAACATTTGGATCAAAGGAAACATTTATTTCTTTTGGTTGAATCATTTTAGGCTTTAGTGGACTCATTTGAAGAAGGGCCTATGATCATCTCCCAATTCCTAGCATAGATTGTCTTAGCAGGACCAACGGGGCAAGTTCTAGATTGGCACATATTGCATGAACATTCAAACTTTTTTCACACACACTTGACACATTGTTTCATTATCAGATTATTGAATTACCCAGTTCATGTTATTAGCTTAAGTCAAGCTATCATACATGTTCCTTACCATGTCATATGAAAATCTAACACATTCAACTCATTCGCCCTATAGATCTTAGGACATTTCAATTTTTTTGTCAGGTATCAATTTCATGCTTATTATGCATCATGCTTTCATTATTCTACTTACTTCTACACATACAATCCTAAACATACTGGTTCAACATAAAAGTAAACAGTCCCTTGGGGAAAAAGATCACAGGTAAGAAAACCCCAAGGGCGGATTATAAGTTGGGTTACTCATACTTCACCCTATCACTCACAATCCATTTACCCCACCCCCAAAAAAATAAGGTGCAATTGCCCTCAATGCACAAAATAAAAAGTAAAGCATAGGGTGAAGCAAGCCTATGGCGCAAATGCGTCGAAGAAACATCAAGAAGAGGGTGGATTCGGTTTCCTGGAACCCGCTAGATCAACACTAAGGAGGCCATCAGTAGTGCCCTCACAAACAATAGGAACACCACAAGTTGTGCTCCTCAAACCAGAAGGGCCAACATCTATCTCTCAGGCCCGCTGCTGCCTCATCTCGTCATCAATGATGGACTGCCTACGGGCCACCTTAAACTATTGGGGCTTCTTCTTTTCTCAATTGTCGAGCCTCTTCAGTATCAAAAGTGTGGTCGGAGCGGTGGCACTACATAACAACACGAGAAGAGTCTGGTGGTAGTATAGTATCGCAAAATAAAGTATTTATCACCACCTCATCCTCCTATGCCACAGGAGAAATCTCTAGTGCAATCTCCGAATGAGCTAGAAGAGCAGAAACATCAGCACGGAGACTAGACAACTCCGTATGGAAAATGGTGATATCAATAGCAGGGGTACGACAATCCAAGACTCGTAACTCAAATGTAGCCAGACACTTATAAACGACCTGAATCTTTCTATCCATCATCTGCTCCATCCTAGACTAAAACTCCTTAACAAAATGTTGCATCCAAGGCCTCATGTGCTACAACAGAGTGGCCATCTGGGTCTCTAACTTCTAGACTCGGGCCAGAGGACAATAATGGACCCTGAGGAAGGAGTGTTCGGGATGAGCTCTGGTCCTGGCCAGTGGTAGTCGAAGGGGGAGCCTGTACATCTGTGGAGGTGGGTGGAAACTCAATGTCATCAACCTGGATCTGCTTGACATCAACAAAAAGATCAACATCTAAGGGCGGTAGGTCAATCTGTGGCTCCCTCCGCGGTGCAGCTAGGTTGGTATTATCTCTAATTAGGCCAATGTCCATAGTCTTGGTGTCTTCAATCAAACCATCACAATGACAAATCAGCACCCCAGCAGTCCTGCACAAATGAAATATCAGACATGGAAAAGGCAAAGTGGTGGTGGTCCTGAAAGCCTACTCATGAATCTCCATGATCAAAATATGGGCAAAGTAAAGCTTAAGTCTTGCAACAAGTGCTGCTAACATCATGACCCTATCGCAAGTTACCACGTTGTCTTCCTGAGTAGGGGACAGTCTGGTACATACACTGGTAAGAAAAACTTCGCAGTGAAGCTCAAAGTATCTTTTCTGATAGGTAAAGTCATATTGCACACCCACTCGATATGCTCCTCCTCATCTACAATGTGATGGGCCTCCACCTAAGCAATGTCTCTCTCTTCTCAGCATCTCTCTGGAATACCCCACTTTGAATAATGCCCATCATGTAGTCATACTCTATTGTGTTGATTGGCAGAGTGTTGGCAGGACCATAGATAAACCGGTGGATAGTGGTCTCTGTGATATCAACCGAGAAGTCCGCACTAGAGTCGCCTGAAGTGGAGGTTAAGCTACTGGGTTAGCCCTTTTGGAAATGGAATTTCGAATAGTAGGAGCGTAAGAGGCACAGAACTCTCAAGTCATCTCCTCGCTAAATTTCCCTAAGCCTCGTGCCATCCACTTACACATATGCCTCCAGAATAGATTCTCAAATGCTAGTACTGTGTGAAGGCTCCCAGTAAGGACCCGACGCTCCTCAGTAATAATGCCGGCCATTTTTCCATATTCATTAACCACCTTCATCAGAATAGATTTCGTATTGGCCCTGACGCACCACTTGTTCGGCATCGAGGCATTAGGAACTAGTTCATCTCTTGTTGGTACATGGGAATCAGAGGAAGATGCAAAAGTAGTGTTGGAACTATAGTCGGAATGCGACTCTGAGCCGAATTGCGACTCTGCTGCAGATAAGGCCCCCTCCTCAGAATGGGGGGTAGTGACCTCGACCTAGTCACTAGAAGTAAGTCTTCGCCTAGCCTTGTTCCTCTTGGTCAGGGGGCAGTAGGGGAGCCTCTGGGGAGACTTTGGTGGTCTCTGGGATATACTCATGATCGCTTTCTTCATCTATCAGACCTTGGGAAGGGGCGAGCAATTTGGACTTTCCCCCTCTTGCGTAGGGTTGAGCTTGTTTCAGAGCGGTGGTAACTATGGAAGACTCGTTAGTACTAAAACAACACCAAAATACCTAAGAAATAATTTTAGAACATGAATCGGACTCAGGTGGTGGAATATTAGGTTCCATATGGAGAACCACAGATGTGTAGAATGGTTCTTCGATCAAACGACAGACCATAGTCCACACCGTGGTTCTTGACATAACCCAATTTTTGTTTTTCACTGGTTCACGGACCCCTACCTACAGTCCATGGGTGGAGGTCGTTGATCAGTTTTGTACCAGGCATTACACTTCAACTGACAGACAATGAAAAAATTCAACACACAATCAACTAATCTAAGTTTAAAACAAGCACTTCTACATATTATTCAATAGTTCATCATTCGTAGGGGTTTCAAATTATGCAAAATGCATGTGCAACACAAAGAAACCTCGAAACCCTAAGTTAAAACTCTCAATTAGACCGAGCAACCCATTTATTTGATTTAGATTGACTACCCACTCACGTACCATTATTCCAAGGGTATTATCTAAATAAAATTAATCCAATTATGCAAGCATTTGAAGTACCCAAAGTCAAGTTCACCGTTGTGACTTCAAATTTGAAACAATGAAATATTCAAAGTTTTGGATAAAACGATTTACCTTACAAGTAAGCAACGATGGTAAGTGTGTGATAACGTGAAAATGCTCCAAGACCAATGGTGACACCGAACCCATACCTTGAAAGCTTTTAAAGAGAAAATGGAAGTGATGGAAGGTTTCTTTGTGACTTAGGGATAGTAAGGGAAGTGAAATTGGATAGGAAAGATATGGGGGAGTAAATGGAGGAGATTAAGGGTTGAAAATGGGGTAACTGAACAGTTTATAACGGTTGGGTAGGGGGAAGTAATGAAAGTGGGAAATGATTTAAAAATTGAAAGGTTATATTAATTTGGGGGTCCGTATCGGGTCATCAGAAACCTTAACTTTGACCCACGATACCCCATCTATGGTCTGTAGGTTGACCTACGGTCTATCGGTATGATTCCTAGGTCATTCTGACACTTAGAAAAAAAATTAGAAACTTAGGTGGGATCTATGGATGCCATCCACGGTCCGTTGATTGACGAATGGACGTCGATGGGACCCGTAGATCACTGCAACAACTTATTTTCTACAGATTTTACCTTTTCATCCTTGCACACGTAGTAACTATTAGGACTTTCTTTTTACATTTTTTGCCACTTTTTAGAAACATACCCTATTCTATATCTAGCCAACACTAAACAAAAAATAATAATAAACACCTATCTTAAGAGCTACAAAAATCAAAAAGAAAGAAAAAAGACTCCTATATTGAAAAGAAAATTCTATAGTTGGCTAGATTGTACATCTTGGGTTGCTTCCCAAGTAGCACTTGATTTATCGTCGCGGTACAACACATACACCTTGATTAGTCAGGCTTCATCAAGATAAGAAGCCTCTATCACTTCATGTACACTCTCAGATTTCCCCAAGCAGACTTTATCCTCTGTCTGTTCACCTTGAAGCTCGTTCCTTCCTTGTTCTCGAGCTCAACTACTCCATGTGGAAATACTTGAGTTACTCTGAATGGCCCGTTCCACTTGGACCTAAGCTTGCCAGGAAACAAGCGCAACCTTGAATTGAATAAGAGCACCAGATTGCCGGCAACAAATTCATTCTTTTCAATCTTCTGATCATGGTACTTCTTCATCTTCTCCTTGTACAAGGCTGAACTTTCATATTCTTTTAGGTAAAACTCATCAAGCTCATTCATGTCATTGAGTCTTCGACTCAATGTGGCTTCCAAATCCAAATTTAACTTCTTTAGGGCCTACATTGCTTTATGCTCTAGCTTTACAGGCAAATGACATGACTTCCCATATACAAGTTGGTGGGGGGACATATCTATGGGAGTCTTGAATGTGGTACGATAGGCCCATAGAGCATCATAAATCCTTCTTGACCATTTAGTTATGTTGGTGTTCACAATCTTTGCAAGGATTTACTTTATCTCTCTATTTGACACCTCAACTTGCCCACTAGACTTCGGATGATAAGGATTGGCTCTATTGTGATGAGCACCATATATATCTAGAAAAGCCTTGAACAACTTTTTGCAAAAGTGAGAGCCTCCATCGCTGATAATTGCCCAAGGTGTACCAAATCTGGAGACGATACTCTTTTTCAGGAATGCGGTGACACTCTTTCCTTCATTATTTGAAAGTGAAATTTCTTCCACCCATTTCGATACATAGTTAACTGCAACAAGAATATACTTCATCCCATACGAACTTAAAAAAGGACCCATGAAGTCAAGACCCCAGACATCAAATAGCTTAATCACCAATATTAGGTTCATAGGTAGTTCTTGCTTCTTTGAAATTCCTCCTTCTCGTTGGCAATGATCACAAGACTTGGCGAAATCATGAGCATCTTCATGGATGGTAGGCCAATAATACCCACACTACAAGATCTTATGAGTAGTCTGAATACTACTATGGTGCCAACCAACAGCCAATGAATGACACGCCTCGAGTATACTCATCATCTAAACCTCAGGTACACAACGACGAATAACACAAGTAAGGCTCATCCCAAAAGAACTCTTTCACATGAGACATAAACTTTTTCCTTTGGAGAACTGACAAATCCGATGGACCCAAATCTCTTGCCAAGTAATTAGCAAAATCTGTGAACCAAGGGATAAGATAATAAGAGGCAGTCAATACCTGTTCATCAGAAAACACATCATTAATCTCAGCCCCATCTCCTAGCTTAAGCATAGCTTCCTCCTCCAATCTGAAGAAATGATCGGTGACTTGATTTTCTGTTCCATTTCTATCCTTTACCTCATAATCGAACTCTTGCAACAAAATCACACAACCTTGGTTTTGAATCCTTTTTAGCCATCAGATACCTCAATGCAGAATGGTCAGTATGCACTATGACCTTAGTATTAAGCAAGTATGATCTAAATTTTTCGAATGCGAAAACCACAACAATGAGTTTATATTCAGTTACAGTATAGTTCTTTTAATCATATTCAGAATATTGCTGGCATAGTAAGTACGATGAGGAATCATCTCTCTCCTCGGTCCTAGTACCACACCAAGCACCACTCCACTCGCATCACACATCACTTCAAACGGTTGCCCCTAATCCGGTGAAATAATGATAGGTGTTAATACTAACCTTTCTTTCAAATCTCCAAATGCTCCCAGACAAGCATCCTCAAAATCAAGCTTGCACTCCTTTCCGATTAGCTTGCATAATGGGTATGCATTTTTTGAGAAATCTTTCATGAACTTCCAGTAGAAACTTTGCATGCGCAAGAAAACTCTAAACACTTTTGACAGAGATGGGTGGTTGAAGCTTTTCTATTACCTCAACTTTGGCTCGATCAACCTCAATACCTTTCTCTAAAATTTGATGACCCAAAACTATACCATGTTTCACGATGAAGTGACACTTTTCCCAATTGAGCACAAGATTGCACTCTTCAGATTGTTTCACTACCTCAGCTAGATACATCAAACAACCATCAAACGAGTCACCTACCACAGAGAAATCATCCTTAAATACCTCAATTATGTGCTCAACCATATCTGAAAATATCGACATCATACACCTCAGGAAAGTAGTTTGAGCATTACACAACCCAAATGACATCCTTTTGAAGGCAAAAGTCCCATATGGACAAGTGAGAGTGGTGTTCTCTTGATCTTCCAGAGCTATGGAGATTTGATTTTAGCGCAAATACCCATCTAGAAAACAATACCAACCCTTACCAACAAGACGATCCAGCATCTGGTCTATGAAACGCATCAGAAAGTGATTTTTTTCATTCCAGGCATTTAGCTTGCGGTAGTCCATGCTTAATCTCCATCCAGTCACTGGCCACACATTGGAACCAACTCATATTTTGCATTAGGAACCACAGTGATCCCATCTTTCTTAGGTACACACTGAACAGGGCAGACCCAACTACTATCTGCAATGGAGTATATGACTCTAACATTCAACCATTTAATAATTTCATTTTTCAGTACCTTTTGCATAGGGGGATTTAGTCTATTTTGGTGCTCAATACTTGGTTTACTGTCCGCCATGAATTGGATTTTGTGAGAACAAATACTCGGTGGAATCCCAATAATGTTCATAATACTCCATCCAATATCCCTCTTAAACAGTTTCAGTACCAATACCAAGGCCTCTATTTGCCCTTCACTCAGGTCAGCATTAATGATCACAAGCAACGTGCTATCTTTCCCCAAGAATGCATACCTCAAGTGACACTATAGAGCTTTAAGTTCCAAGTTTGGACTCTCTACTACAAATGGTTTTGAAGGTGGGGAGTCTCGATTCTTCATATCTAACTCAAATCTTTTTGGTTTGGGATGGAAATAAAACTTATAAAGTGCGACAAGTAGCTCATCATACTCACCATTACCATCATTATCAAAATTCATCATTACCACTGCTAGCGCATCAACACATATTCTTTCCTCAATGGATACCTCAGAGTTGTACCCCTCAATATGATTTGCCATGGATACCGATTTAAGATCACTTTCATACTTCATAGACCTACAAATGTCAAAAGTTACCTCCTCATAATTTAATCAGAACTTCATCTGTCCTCTCTTCATATCAACCAGCACACACCCAGTATCAAGAAATGGTCTCTCTAAGATGATGGGCACCTCAAAGTTAACCTCACAATCTATTATCACAAAGTCCGCTAAAAAGTTGAATGACTCTACTTTCACAAGGACATCTTGGAGAACTCCAGTGGGTCTCTTGACGGTTCTATCGGCCATAAGTAAACGCATCGCAGTCAGCTTTGGAGCTCATAAACCCAACTTACTATAAATGGATAATGGCATCAAATTAATGTTGGCCCCCAAATCACACAAATATTTCGCTAAGTGTAGAATCCCAATGGTATAAGGTATAGTGAAAGCTCCTGGATCTTCTTTCTTTTGCACAAGTGACCTCGTAGCAATGGCACTACAATTTTGCAACCTCTCATCATCCTCAAAACTGAAAACCCTCTTTTGGTCACCAAGTCCTCCATGAATTTTACATACCCAGACATTTGCTCCAAAGTTTCTATCAACGCAACATTAATGGAAAGTTGTTTCAACATTGCTATAAGCGTGCGTTATTTTCCTTCTTCAGTCTTTTTCACCAACCTCTATGGGAATTAAGGTGGAGGTCTAGGCATTGGAACAAATTTTGGGGTCACATATGCTTTCTTTTCTGTAGCATCTTTCTGCTCTCCTGTAGCCTCAATCTCAGACGCATCTTTTTCTACCTCTCTTTCAACCTTAGATGGCTTGGGGAGATCAATAGTCTATTTTCCTCCACGAGTAGTGACTGACATATAATGCCCATCATTTTTCAGATTCTAGATGGTGTTTCTAGGAAGTGTGTCTAGCTGACGGGGGTCACAGTGGTGGACAATTGACTAAACTTCTGTTCAAGTTGCTTGATTGACACTGCATAGGCATCAACTTTTTGACCGAGTACAGACAAGTCATTTCACATCTGTTTCACATTCTTATCAGTTGCATCAAATCTATTTATCATATTTCACATCATTTCCTCAATGCAATTCATAATATTACCACCCTCTATATTACCAGGTGGAGCATAGGGCCCAACTCTTTCATTCCTGTTGCCATAGTTGTTCCGATTGTAGTTGGTATCACGATTGTAGTTCCCATTACATAGTTTCCCTCTCGATTGTAGTTACCATAGTTTCGGCCTTTATTTCCTTGACTTTGGCACCAATTATCCGTATTGGAACCTTGGGAGTTAGTTTGGAAACCCCCCATATGATCATTCACTAAGTTCGCATCATCTTTATAGTAACATTCCTCAACTGGCGGTGGTGGATTTCTAGTTAGATAATTTACCTCATTCATGTTTTCTACATTTCCACTCAGATGTTTCAATACCAAACCTAATTTTGTCCTCATTTGAGCCATCTCTTCATGAATGTCATCATTTGCTTGATTTGGTGCAGTTTGGATCGTGAACGTGCTTCTACCAGCATATGCCTTTCTAGTGCTCCATGCCTTATTAGTTCAAGAAATCTTCTCTAGTTTTTCTGCGATCTTCTCAAAAGTTCAATCACCATATGATCTTCTAGCAATAGTATGTATCACAGCCTTTCCGTTGTCATGATGTCCTCTGTAGAAGTACTCCTTTAGTGACTCATCATCTATGATTTTATTGAGAACACTTCTTATAAACACATTGAACCGATCCCATGAACTACTTATGGACTCTCCAGGTAGTGCTACGAAATTATTCAGTTTATCTTTGTGATTTAAATTCTTAGACACCGTAAAATACATCACCATAAACACCTTATGAAATTGGTCCCATGTATGAATTGAATGAATGGCAGCTTAGAAAACCACACTGTAGCATCACCAGTCAATGACAGAGGGAAAACTCTCAATCCTATGAAATTCATGTCGAATTCTGGTCATCCCACATAACTCTTACAGACACTTCTCAATTTAGCCATGTGACCATATGGATCTTCCGAAGCTAAACTAGTAAACAACCCTTTTGCTGTCAGCATTTGCATAAGATTGATGGTCACCACAAATGTATTCCTTGGAGGTAGAGAAGGAAGAACAATAGGCCATTTTGATTCAACCGTATTCTAGTAAAACCTGTAGGTATCACGAAACCCCAGTGCTGGTGAATTCTACACCGTTTCTGCATTACTAAGTAGATTACCACCATGAACCTGAGCGGGCACATCAACCTAGGATGCTACAATTCAACTTCATCTTCTTGACCCTCTCTGATTGGATTACTATGTACCCATATATTTTCCATTTTTCTCAAAGTTTTACATAGTTCAGGATCATAGGGGTCCAAGGGTTCGCCTCGACTCCGTGTACTTGGCATACACTTTAGTTGGAACCTATAGAAAACAAAAACAAAACGGAAATGTAAAATGAGGAAATACTTAACTAAAGTTAAATAATGAAGTTAAATTTAATCTAAAAGCCAAATTCCCTGGCATCAGTGCCAAAATTTGATACGCTCAAATTACACCTCCCTAAAGAAGTATAAGAGATCGTTGTCCAATAAAGAAAACAACTTATCGATTGGGGTTGATCCCAAAAGGAATATTGTTTAGACTTAAACTTAACTCACAATTATCTCTTTTTACTTACACTATTTTTTAGAAAAATAAAAGGGGTTTGTTGTAAATAAGTAAAAGATTGCTAGTTAGAATGATTAAGTGAGTAACAAGTAAAAAAGATTCAAATTTAGAGTTATCAATATAAGATGGAAACTAGGGTATATGTGTTCCCCACAAGCTCTTGACGCAGTAATCCTAATAATAGTAATCTTATTCTGGTGTTTGACATGCAAGGTCGGTAAATTAGGTATCCCTAAGTTATTGGTCCTAAAAATAGGGAATTTTACCACACAACTTGGTCCCTCTACGAGTGTGTGCTTTACTAACCCTTACCCCAAATTAATCATCATATCAATTTTTTTTAATTTTCATTCTCACTTTAATTGAAATTAGACTATTAGATATCATCCACTAAATCTCTGTTGTTTAATCATTTTCTCATTCATTACCTCCTTGGTTTGGCAGGTAGGAAAGGCGTGTTCTATCATTTGCAACCGTTAAAAAGGCTTCTAAATGAAAGGATTAATAATACATGCATAATGACTATTCAAGAATTACTTAATTATTATTCATACTTTGTTAATTGCTCATGGTTCCCACAACCCTAGTTGTGGATTTAGCTACTCATGCTTGCTAGTTCACAATTCATAATTAGGTTAATAAAATTCATGAACTTACAATTCGAATAGATGAAAAGCTGAAATCTTGAATTGAAATTCAAAATTATATAAACCAACTTCTGGAAATTAAATTACTAAATGTTTGCAAAATAGTCCCAGAAGACCAAAACTCAAAGTATACAATAATGTCTAACTCTGAAAAATGAGAATTACAACTCCTATTTATAGAATACGAATCTCAAACGAAGTAGGAAACAAAATAAGGAAATAAACTGCTCAGACAAAGTTTCTGTCGATGGTACGACCTACGGATTGTAGGTCGATGGTTCCATACTTGTGCAGTATTTCAAGTCCTTCAAATGACGACTGCACCTACGATTCGTGGATTGGACTAAGATCCATCATGTCACTCTGTGGTTTGAGTATTGAAAATCCACTTTCTGACCAGAACCTACGACTGCCCATCTACGGCCCGTCAATGGACCTACGTTCTGTGGCTGGCTATTTCTACAATTTTCAGCTTGCATCAATATCAACCGCATCCAAGCCTATTTCCTGCAAGAATTACAAACAAAACATTATTTCTACTAACCAACTAGCCCAAGACACACACAAACTTTAAGTGAAGAGCATCAAAAATACCGTAAACTCACGGTATATCATACTATCGATCCTTAAACACCGCCTCATCATGAGCTCCTAGCTCATCTTCATCCATCTTAGGTGCGTTGAACTCACCATCCTCATAAGTTATAATAGCATCTTCGGTCGTAGCTGGAGGGATCTCAGAAATAATTGGTATGTTAGCACTAGGGTCCTTGGGCACACCTATATTGACCCACAACATCGATATATCCATGGATTTAAGCTCATCCATATCACGTTCAAGACCAGTAATATCTACCTTCAAGACTGTCACATCAGCAGAGCTACGGTCTAATGTCTCGCAAACCTCCACCTGAACAATAAGAGCATCCAAAGCTACCCCGTGGGCTATGATCACCTCTTGTTGTGCTCTTATATCCTCCCGTATGGGGGCCAATGTTTACACTATCGCATGGTTAATCATGGAGGGCCGAATGGCCTCAACCCCTGTAGCCCTCACATATGTTGAAGCATGGGCAAGTGTAGTCAAGGTAGAGGAGTTGGGTATACTTTTGTGCTCAACCTGTAGTACAGACTGAGGGGAATCAACCTACATGGCCTCAACATCAACCACTAAAGAGGTGTCCACCGGGGCCTTCTTCCTCCTCTCCACTTCATCCTTTGTGTACTCCACCGCAATTCTCTGAATGTCGCTCGATTATGCCGGAGTCACCTCTATATCTATCTTTGCCAAAAACAATTCACCAACCTGATGACACCACTCACTGATCAACACTGGAAATAGTAACGAGGTTTGGTTTTGTTTTCCCCTCATCACCATCTCTTGAGAAATGATTGCTCCAAGATTCAACCGCTCCCGATCAAGAATGTAACCCAGTAGTGCAGCCTTAGGATGCCAGGTGATTGATTCATTCTAAGAAGGCATTAGGGTACAAGAAATAAACCACAAATAGTAACGAGTAGCCACATGCA
Organism: Solanum chiquidenum; assembly: GCA_029582725.1. Classification (NCBI taxonomy): domain Eukaryota; kingdom Viridiplantae; phylum Streptophyta; class Magnoliopsida; order Solanales; family Solanaceae; genus Solanum; species Solanum chiquidenum. The sequence goes on from JAJOOS010032048.1 coordinate 17,617, forward strand.
AATCCTTCTTCTCAATCACCACTCCTGCCTCTAGCCAAAGGTATTAGAATCACTCAATAATAGGGCCAACCACCCTTTCAACTCCTCTAGAGTTTTCGTCTTGACCATGTCAGCGTAGGAATAAATTATGCGTGTAGTGCAGTCCATAAAATTATTGATATAAGTCTCACTGCTCTTTACTCTCTTACCTCGCCTCTTTATAATCCACTTGTAAGATCCCATAATTTTTTCTCTATTCTTGCATTATATGTGTAGTATAGTGTTTAATGGTTATATGAGATGTATATGACTTGGTATCGTTCATTGGAGATTAAGATTGCAAATGGGTGGAAATATCAACGAACTAAACTAAAATTTTAGGTCAAAGGGACCCCTCAAACAAAGTTCTAGATTAAAGAAATGGCTCGGGTTGAACTTCACTCGTTTGAAAGGTTAAAATTATCTCATACCTTGGGGTAAGCCTATGAGTTTCTAACATGCTATGAATAATCTATTATGATGTATTATAATAGCACAAGGTTTGTATGTTATGTTTTGAAGTCAAGAAAATTAGCGAAACTAAGGTCGGCAAAAGTTATCGAAGTTTCTTTAATAATATTTTCTTAACTTTGGGTCAAAAAAATTGGATGTTCTCTCCAAATATATAAAGATTTAGATGGTCCATGAACTAAAAAATTGAAGTCATACGAGTCTACTTAGCAACACATAAATCCCTGTATCCAACCTACATGAGACAAAAAAGTTACGAGGGTTTTACTGCGGACTGTCGGGGCAGAATCCAGGTCGCGATCTGGAGATTGTTTAAGAAGGGTCTAGGAAATTAGGTAAACCACTTTTCATCCTCAAAGTTATGGACAGGAAGAACGTACTATTCAGACGGTTGAGGATATGTTACGTGCTTGTGTGCGGGATTTTCAAAGAAGTTAGGATCAACATCTACCTCTTATTGAGTTCGCTTATAATAACATTTTTCAAGCTAGTATTAAGATGGCCCCTTACGAAGCACTATATAGGTGGAAGTGTAGGTCCCTGATCACTTGGTTTGAGCTCGAGGAAGCAGATTTACTAGTTCCAAATCTAGTCCAACAAGAGATTTAAAAGTTTAAGCTTATTAGATGTTGGACGATGGAACCTAGAGTTTGATGTAGAATATTGAGTTTTCCTGAAAGTGTCACCTATGAAGGGAATCATGTGATTTGGAAAGAAAATGGTAGCTGAATCCTAAGTACGTTGTACCGTATAAGATTATTCGGAAGTTCAGTATGTGATGACTCCACAATTTGGACTTTTTTAGGTATATATTTTGATAGATTTAGTGTCCTCAAATGCATATTTTGTCTCAATAACTGATGAAAACCCTTGAGTGTCAGGTATTTGGAGTTAGAGACAAAACATGGACAATTTTGGGCAAAAAGGAACAAAGAAAGCAAAAGGAATGAAGAAATGATGACCTGATAATCAATGAAACCTAAAGTTACATAAAGCTGGAGCTAAAATGGGGGAGAATTTGGTGAGCAACAACTATATTCGATGTATCACCGATCTAGTCAGCAAAGGACAACCAAGTTACCAAAAGTGCAAAAGAAAATTCAAGCAAGTGTTGATGGCCGAGATGGAAGGATAAAAGGTGAATCACAGAGTCATTCGGCAATCCCAACCTAGATCGCCTAAAGTCATAGTAGCCAGACTAAGAAAAAGCAAAATTTGAAGGCGAGATGAAGAGCAATCGGTGATTCGCCGATCCATCACCGTACCCGACTTACTTTGCCGAATAGTCTTGAGCAGTGAAACTTCAGACTTGTTTAAATTAGTTTTGCTAAAGAGAGAAATTCATTTAGAAAGGGAGGAAAGAATACTTAGAGAGAAAACACTACCGAAGGGTTTAGTAAGTGATTTTTAGCAAGATTTTGAGAGAGATTTTGTAAGAGAGGAGATTATCAATTGATTTTCATCTATAATTCTCATTTTGCACCCAACTATGGGAGTGATAATTGATTTTGATCTTCTTATTTCTGTTATTAGTGGCTAAAACCCTTCTACTTGGGGTTTTGATCATCAAGTCAATTGTTGAATTCACTTAGTGGGTGTTTGTTAGTTGCAAATAATGGTGTTAATTTGAAGTGGGTCTAAGTTGTTACTGTGTTTCGAGGTTGAATTGTGCTACTTTGTGTATCAATTTCAATATTGTACACTTGCTCAAGAGAGACGTGTGGAACCAAAGTGGCAATCTTAGTATCCTTACAGTGGGTTTCCTTGGTTTCAGCTCGAGAGAGTGAAACAAGTGACCCTTCCTGTGTATCCAGCTCGAGAGAGTGGATTTGATGATAGGGTAAAGAGCTGGGCCTCCTTCAATTGGTGTTGAAGTTCGAGAGAATTCAACATAGAAAAGTTAATTGTTCGAGCGAAAGTTACTTTATATATGGTTCGACCTACCTACAACAAATTATCCCATTATGAGCAGTAATGTCTATCCATTTCGTTGAGATTCAATAATTTGGTGATCAATTCCCCAAGATTCACTCTAGTATTTGATTGCTTGTGTTGAAGTGTAAATTTGGATTGGTAGTTAAAACCCAAAATTTTAGATTTGAACATTAATTGTGAAATAATTTATTTGATTGAAGAGATTGTCATTGTACCTTTATTATTGAATTTGAAGGAAGTACTACTACCTGTGGGATCGACCCCAACTTATGTAGTTGTGTTATTATACTGACGAACGATCGTTGGCATTTAGTATTGGATGAAATGCCTTGATACGTTAATCAAAATGGCGCCGCTGACGGGGAGTAGCATTACGTAGAATTCTTTGATTGAAGATTTGACACTCTCAAATTCATTGGCAGTAGTTGAAGTAGTTTTGGCTGCTTTGTGTAGGTATTGGTTGGACTACGTAGAAGTGAACATGAGTGAGGAAGAGATGAATGATAGCCAAGAAGGTCATCGAGAGGGTATAGACGACATCAATATTGTCTACAACCCATCTCAATCGGGTGGGATGGATGCAATTTGCATCCCACAGATTGATGAGAATGTGATGTTTGAAGTCAGTGGCACAACTCTTCATCTTCTCAAAATGAGGAGACTATATGGAGGGCTATATCACGAAAACCCGAATGAGTATGTGAGAAATTTTACTGACATTTGCAGCCCTTTTTCATTCAAAAATGTGTCTCAAGAGTCAATTCAGCTGCGGTTATTTCCACGGTCCTTAACAGGAGAACCTAATAAATGGTTAGCCGAGTTACCAAACAGTTCTATCACATCATGGGAGGAGCTGGTTATAGTATTTAACACAAGATTCTTTCCTCCATCAAGGATGATGAAACATAGAGACGAAATTCAAAGTTTCAAGTGACGGGAGGGGGAACTTACCAACGAAACGTGGGTGAGATTCAAGAAGCTCCTACTTAAATGGCCAACTCATGGACTACCGAACGATTTCTTACTTTAATATTTCTGTCGTAGTCTAGATTCGGTTAATAAAGGAGTGGCTGATCAGTTGGTACGAGGAGGAATATTGTTTCAACCATTTGAGGTAGCTTCGTTTCTTCTGGATGACATGGCTAGGATAAACCAAGCATGGTACACCCAAGAGGATCAAGTCTCTCCATTTCATTTTCGATGAAGTCAAGAGCAACTTGATAAAGAGAGAGAGAGGGATGAGAACATCAAGAAGATGTTAACTCAAATGGAACTTCTATAAGAGCACATGAGGGGACATGTGGAGTGTTTACAGTTGAGGAGGGTTGTACTTTTGGTTACTCAAGGCCGGGGGAGAATCAAGGTTTGAACTCCAAGAGGTACGAGGAGGGTTTCTACGCAGGCTATCTACAGCGAGGAGGAAATCAAGGTTGGAACTATCATAAAGGAGAAGAACAAAAGAGATACTATCAATATTGGGCTGAGAAAAAATTATTATTGGACAAGGGAAGATGATTATGAGGAGAACCATACTCACTCAAGTGAAAGCCCAAAATGAAAAGGGAGTGCAAGCAGTCCTCAGGTGAATGACTTGTTGTCACGCATACTTGACAAAGTTGAAGGTTCAGATGATTTGTTGTAAGGGATGAAAGATGACTTTTCATCATTGAACAGTAAAGTGAACTCTCATGCCGATGCCATCAAGAAACTCGAAGGACAACTGAGTTTATTATCGTCTCAGTTGAAACCAAAGATAACAAGGAATGATACGATAGAGGGCTGGTTGTAGTTACTCGTAGCGGAAAGGTGGCAATAGGTAATGTGATGCGAAATGAAGATGCTCAAAATCATTAATTAGGTGAAGGAATGGAGGAATAAGAGCTACTTATTCATCAAAACATTGTCAAAGAACAACAAAAGGAAGTGGACCAACATGTTCAAATTCCAAAAGTCATGCAACCCTTACCCAAAATACCTCCATCATTTCCCCAAATGATTAAAGAAGAAAAATGAAGATGACAAATTCAAGAAGTTCTTGTCAGTATTCAAGACACTATCAATCAACCTCCCCCTTGTGGAAGCATTATTAGAGGGATACACCAAGTTCATGAAAGAGCTGGTCACAAAGAAGAGGAGTTTAGATTTTGAGACAATTGAAGTTTCCCATAGTTGTAGTGCAATATGACTAAGGAGATGATCAAAAAGAGAGAACATCCTAGGGCATTCATGTAGCGACCCTTCCGAAATAATATAAGCCAATAAATCACTAGATTTTTATGCATATATTGTCCTCACACTAATAAAAATGACATAAAAATAATATTACCAACTTACGAGTACCCAACTCGGTCATTCATGCTTCACACAATCATTCAAAATTAGTGGTAAATTTAATATATTACAAGACTTGGGATTACACACCCCAAAAGAACAAATCATATAGTCATACTTATATTACATCCCATGGTAACATGATCAAATTAGTCCTCACAATTTCATGTAAATATACAACACATAGATAATGTACAAGTCCCAAGGTTTACTCTAACACCCCGTATCCTACATAGACCAAAATGCAGACTTTGAGAAGTTGTAGGTGCAACCCACGATTGCCATCCATGGACCGTAGGTCATACCACGGCCCGTACTGGTGGACCGTGGTTCCCCACTGCAACCCTTTTCCAAACCCAACTCAGAAAATTGGCTAAGTTTCAACCCACGGGTAGACCAAATCAAATTAGTATGTTAATATTAGGTTATTGCATGAATTCTAGAACCCTAGCTATGTATTTCTTTAGTTCTTGAATTACATATGCTAGGTAAGATATTTCAGTGATTCAGTTATACATGCCTCAGTTATTAATGCATCAATATCAGTTTAATTATTGCATTCTCAGTTTGCATGTTCAGTTCGAGCTATCCAGTAACTTAAAAAAATTCAGTCATAATGTATTAATTACTTAATCCATTGGGAATATCATAATATCGAGTTAGAATAGGGTTTAGCATACCTAAATAGTCCCAGAACTACTAGCCACATACGTTGTAAATCCCCTCTGTGGGCATCATTTTAGTGATTACACCAGCATGCCTCTATACCTGTGGCAGGGTATATTGGGTCCTCTCGATGGGGCGTACACATCGGACTCTAGATTTAGCTTATGTGGTTTTATTATCGGTTATTAGTAGCTCCCACAGTTCAGTCAAACTCTATTGCATTGACCACATTTACAGTTCATTCAGTATTCAGTCAGCATGCTTTAAATTGGTCATTGTATTTAGTTAGCTCAGATTCAATATCACATCTTATGCATATTATTTCATTGCTTTACTGACGCATACGTGCGCTACATCTTCTTGTGATGTAGGTTCAGGTTCTCAGCATCCAGATCACGCTTAGATCAATTCCCGATCACCAGTTCAGCAGAATCAGTGGTGAGTCCTCATTCTCCGAGGATAATACTCATGACTTTCCTTTCTGTATTTTTAGTCCTTTAGTTTCAATTTTTCTAGACTTAGTTGGGCCAGTCCCAGTATTTCTAGTCAGATAGAGGCTATTTTCAGACATAGTTAGATTTAGCTTAGTATTGAGTTAATATCTTCTTTATATGATACTCATCAGTAATCATTTATCTTAGTTATAGTATACGGGTATTCCCCATCTTTTCATTTTAAATATGATTTAGGTTCCGCATCAGTTTATTATCTTTAGTATGCTCATGATCATGCCAGCAGGGTTAGCTTGGGATCACTTATGGTCCTAGGTTCCGTGTCCGCGTCTCGGGG
>JAJOOS010032049.1:0-12025 GCA_029582725.1 Solanum chiquidenum
ACGGAGAAATCCTTTGATTTCAGGGCAGGAACTGAAGAAAACTTGTTGCGTTCTTGAACTAGGGTTCTTGACCTTTTTCTCCTCTTAGCGTTCTAATTCTTCTAAGTTTGATTAATGATTTGACTTAGGTAAGTTCTAGTTATGTTTCTAGGCTTAAACTGACTAAAATCTCATTATTTAGGGTTTAAACGACGTATCTTAGGGGTTAAATGAAATAGGAAAAGACCAAAAGACCCCTGACTTAATTGCTGTCGGAGTGACCAACGGACTGGACCTACGGGCCGTAGGTCGATCGACGGTCCGTAGGTTGGGTCCGTCGATCAGGTCTGCTCGACAGGCCTTCACTAAAACGATCATAACATTTTACTCGGAGGTTGTATTTTAGCAAACTCGATGGCGTTGGAAAGAGGATTCAATTATCTATCATATCATAGATCATGGGACACATAATTCCTTTTGTGCTAAAAGTTATGACTATCTAAAGTCGACCCATCAACAATTTTCAGCTAACTGGTTGTTGACCCTTACCTACGGTCAGACCTACGGACCGTGGATTGAATGACGGTCCATGATGGTCGACCGTAGTTCATGTCAGAGGCTAGGTAAAATAATCTTGATCCACGGACACAAACCATGGACCGTGGTCTGATCTACAGACCGTAGATCTGTCCGTTGGTCGAGACTTAGCCAATTTCTGAGCTGGGTTTGGAGAGGGGTTGCAGTGGTGAACCACGGACCACCAGCACGGACCGTGGTCTGATCTACGATCCGTGGATGGAAACCGTAGGTTGCACCTGCAACTTCTCAAAGTCTACATTTTTGGTCTGTCTAGGATACAGGGTGTTACACTATAAGGTGGTTGACTGAGTTGCCGAATGATTCTATCATTTGTTGGGAGGAGTTGACTGATGCTTTCTTGGAGAGATTATTTCCTCCCTAAAAAATGGTCAAGCTTACAGACAACATCCAGAACTTTAAAAGAGTGGGAGGTGAACCTCTGCACGAGACATGGCTATGATTTTGAAAAATTTCTTCTACAATGTCCGATACAAGGTGTTTCAGACAATTTGTTGTTGCAATACTTTTATTATAGCATTGATTAGTTAACAAGGGATTTGTTGATTAACTTATTCAATGTTGGCTAGTGTGACAACCATTTGATGTGGAAATATTGTTGCTATATGTAACACCTCGGGCTTAGAAAGAGCTAAATTTAGAAAGCACTAATTTGGAAATAGCTAAATTAAGATTTGGCCAAGTTAGTCTCCAATTGTGAGTTTTGGGTCAACTTCAAAGAACCATAATTTTTAGCACGTAATGAGTTTGGTGGCCCATAAGATATCAAATGAAAGATCTCTGAATCCTCTTTCCAACGCCACAGAGTTTGCTAAAATCTGAGTTCGGATGAAGGAGATATGCCCATTTGAGTTCAGCCTGTCCAGTCGAGGAAATTTACCCGAATTAATGATGGGTATTTTGGTCTTTTCCTTACCCCATCAGCCCAACCCATTTTGGTTACCCAAATATGGGTCTAAACTGATTGAGATCAATTTTCACAATTCAAAATCACGCTTAGGGTTTTGAGAGGAGTTGAAGAGGAGGAAACAAGGAGTCATGTTTTCTTGCGAATCAAGGATTTGTTTCGCCAAATTAAGCTATGTAAGTTTTCATAGTGTTGGGTTCGTTCACCCACATGCCAATCATGTGAATTCCATTTGTAATTTCATTCTTGAGGTTGAATTATTTGAATTCTTGATGGGTGTTCCTGAGGTTTTGTTCTTCATGCTTTGTTTATGGAGTGTGGTGAATTCTTGAGGTGAGGAATTTGATTTTTGAGGGATATTCTTGAGCAAAAGTAAGTAGATTATTGTGTACTTGTATTGGATAATTTAATCTAAGGAAAATTTGAGGAAAACAACCGATTCTAGGCGAATTAGGGTAAAAAAACAAGAAGATAAATTCATCAATTTTTTAGGGTACGGGGTAGGCGCGCCGCGCCAGCAGTATGCCATAAAGTGGGCTCTGAAGTTTAGGGTCTGGCTCCCCGTGCCACTCAGTGCGCCAGGGTCGCCTGCCCCATCCTTTTCCTACGTTTGTCCTGTGTTAGTTCCTTTAAAGTGTACCTTCACTCCCTTCCTGGTTTTACTATTCTAAATCATATGTAATCATCAATAGATTCTTCATATCATGAATAATAACTCTTGAATTCATTATTCAAATTCAAGTTATAGTTGAGAGTAGAGTTCGAGGAGTTCTTTTGCGTCATTTGAGAAGTCTTTTTACAAACTTTTAAAACTTGTTTTAAGGCTTGAGTACTTCAGTATGAGGATGAGAAGAGTTGAGTTTCATTTTTCAAAATGAATATATGGGAACTTAGTATTCCCAAGAGTAAATGTTTTACATTTAAAATGAGAGGAAACTTTGATTTCCAAATGAGTTCATGAAGAGTTTTGAGTACTATCTCTTTTAAGAGAAACCATTTCAGTAATAATCTCAAATATTGAGGAGGAGGAAATGTTTTTAAATGTATGAGCTGAGTTATATTATTGGGCGTAGTATTGAGCACCTATATGGGGCGAGTTCAAACAACACAAAGTCCTCATAAACCATGTAGCCAACATGGGTAGAAATGATCATACTTTTTAGATGATTCCTTATTACTTTTTAAGCATAGATTAGTGGATCCACTTAGTTGATGATGTCTTAGACTCCGGAAAGGTATAGGACAGTTTTGGCAGCATGGACGAGACGATATATCATCACATAGCTCATAGTGATGGTTGTCGATTAGAGAATCTCCTAAATAAGAGTAAAAGAGTTTATTATCATATTTTTAAATACATCTGAGTTATTATCTACTCTTTTTAAAAGCTTTCTTTATAATGCATCTTTATTTTTGCATTTTATATTGAACTGAGTTGAGTACTTTTGAGTTTGAGTATCTTGAGTATCCTTGAGTTAAGTTGAGATGAGGTGAGCATGTTCTTCCTTTTTAACAGTTCAAGCTTATGTATGTGCTTTAGTGTTCCCCTTGCATGCTCGTACATTCCATGTACTGACACCATTTGGCCTGTATCTTTCATGATGCAGATACAAGTTACCAGGGTCATCAATTGGTGCTACTTTGATACCACTTACAGTTCGAGTTAGCTTTGGTGAGCCTCCTTTCTTCCGTAGGATTCTAGTTATATCGTTCAGTTTTGTTAGGATGTCGTGGATCTTGTACCGACTTCCACTGCATTATTTTAGAGGCTTCATAGACAGTAGTAGTTGAGGAGTCTTTTTCTCATTCCCTTGTTGATGTTTTAAAGAATGTGAGTTGAAAACTTATGTTCATTTGAGTATACTGAGTAAGCTATTTTATTTATGATATCTTATAAGTTGAGATTGTTTTGATATTTCTATTGTTAAGAAAGTCTTCCGCTGAGAGTTGAGCCATGACAAGGGTTCGCTTGGGTCCAGCAATGGTTCTCGAGTGCCAGTTACTCCCAGGGGTAGGCTCAGGGTGTGATAAACTTGGTATCAGAGCCTAGAGTTCAATATTCCTACGGTGTCTATGAAGCCGTGTTTGTAGAGTCTTAGTTCTCGATATGTAGCGCGCCATAACTATTATTAGGAGGCTACGACATTTAGGAACTGTCTCACCTCTTTCATACTCTTTTCGTGTGATAGAGTTCAACTCTATAAAGGTTTTTTTCTCATTCATGCTTGCGCATATCTTACAGGTTATGCCTCCATGAAGAGTTGTTCGAGGTCGTCCTGCTAGGAGGAATGTTGATCCCCAGGATCAAGGGGTACCCTATGCACCAGAAGTGCAATCCCATGAAGAGGTCAATAATGCTAAGTTTTGAGATGCTATCCGGATGTTGAGTCAAGTTGTGACCAACCAAGCTGGGTAACAAAGAGGGAATCAATGGGATGTGGTTGGTCCTTCCAGGATCCGTGAGTTCTTTAGGATGAATCCTTTAGACTACACCGGTTCAAGTGTCACTGAGGATCCGAAAAAGTTTGTGGAAAAGTTGTAGAAAGTGTTTAAAGTAATGCATATTGCAGATGTCGAGAGTGTGGAACTAGCTGCATACCAAGTGAAGGGTGTTGCTAGAGTTTGGTATTACCAATGGAAGAAGAGAAGAGTAGAGGGTTCACCAATTGTGAACTGGGCTTTATTCGAAGAAGCCTTCATGGGGCATTTTTCCCCGTGAATTGAGAGAGGCAAAGGTAAGAGAATTCTTCACTCTTAAGAAGGAATCCATAAGTGTGCATGAGTACAACCTCAAGTTCACTCAACTGTCCCATTATGCTTCGAAGATGGTTGCTGATATAAGGAGCATATGAGCTTGTTTGTGTCTAGGTTTTCTCATCTGTCAAGCAAAAAGGGTAAGGCTGCGATGTTGATAGGTAACATGGACATAACAAGGTTTATGATCCATGTGCACCAAGTTGTGGAAGATAAGTTGAGAGATAGAGAAGAGTTCCGCAACAAGAATGCCAAGACAAGAGGTATTGAGTCAGAGCTGCAGAAGGGTAATGTGAACCGGTCACCTTTTCAAAAAAAGCCAACTGGACCTGCTCCATCGTCTGCTAGTGCACCTGGACCAAGGAATAAAGGTGAGTTTAAGAATCATAATTTCCAGAACTCCAAAGCTAGACCTACACAATCTCAAGGTAGTGTGGCACAAGGGGTAATTGGACTCCTGCATGTGCTAAATGTGGTAGGAACCACCCAGGAGCGTGTCGTGATGGCTCCACTGGTTGCTTAAAGTGTGGTCAAGCAGGTCACTTCATGAGATAGTGTCCGAAGAACATGTAGGGTAATGGTAATGGGGGAAATAGAGCCCAATCTTCTTTAGTGGCCCCGCCAGACAGAGCTATACCTAGATGAGCTACTTTAGGGATAGGCGGAGAAGAAAACTGTCTGTATGCTATCACCAGCCGCCAAGAGCAAGAGAATTTTCCTTATGTTGCCACTGATATGATCAAAGTCTTTACTTTTGATGTATATGCATTGATTGATCCAGATGCGAGTCTATCTTTTGTGACTCCATATGTTGCTATGAGATTTGATATCCTTCCTAAGCGACTTCTTGAGCCCTTTAGTGTTTCCACACCTGTTGGTGAGTCTATTCTAGTTGAGAGAGTTTATTGTGATTGTACCATTTTTTTCAATCACAAGGAAACCATGACTAAGTTAGTCGAGTTAGATATGGTCGACTTTGATATTATTCTAGGTATGAACTGGGTTCATGCCTGTTATGCCTCAATTGATTGTAGAACTCGAGTAGTTAAGTTCTAGTTTCCTAATGAGCATGTTATTGAATGGAGGTGTGGTTCAGCAGTGCTTAAGGGTCATTTTATTTCATACCTTAAGGCCAAAAAGTTAGTTTTCAATGGGTGGATCTATCACTTAGTCCGAGTTAAACACGACACCACCTATTCAGTCAGTTCTAGTTGTGAGTGACTTTCTAGAGGTCTTTCTAGATGATCTTCCCGGAGTCTCTCCTGAGAGAGAAATAGACTTCAATATAGATAATCTTCCTGACACTCGACCTATTTCTATTACACCATATAGAATGGCTCCAACTGAGTAAAAATAGTTAAAAGAGCAGTTGAAAGACCTTCTTGATAAAGGTTTTATTCGACCAAGTGTCTCACCTTGGGGTATTCCAGTCTTATTTGTGAGGAAGAATGATGGTTCACTTAGGATGTGTATTGATTACCACCAATTTAACAAGGTTACCATAAAGAATAAGTATCCTTTTTTGGGAATTAATGATCTTTTTTATCAACTTCAGGGTGCCACTTATTTTTCTAAGATAGACCTTGATCTGGATATCATTAGTTGAGAGTAAGAGAGAGTGATATTCCAAAGAATGCATTCAGGACCCGCTATGGTAATCATGAGTTTCTAGTCATGTATTTGGTTTGACTAATGCTCCTTCAGCGTTCATGGATCTTATGAATAGAGTGTTTAAGCCTTATCTCTATATATTTGTTATTGTATTCATTGATGACATTCAGATTTATTCGAGGAATGAGGAAGATCATGCTAGTCATCTCAGAGTAGTTCTCCAAACACTAAAGGATAAGGAGTTGTATGCCAAATTTTCTAAGTGTGAGTTTCGGCTTGAGTCAGTGGCATTCTTAGGCCACATTGTTTCTATTGAAGGGATTCGAGTTGATACTTAAAATATTGAGGTAGTAAAGAACTGGCCTAGACCCACATCTCCAATTGATATTAGGAGTTTGTTGGGGTTGGCTGGTTATATAGAAGGTTTGTCGAGTGGTTCTCATCTATTTCATCCACGCTGAAAAAATTGACTCAGAAGACAACAAAGTTCCAATGGTCAGAAGCTTGTGAGAAAAGCTTTCAAGAATGGAAAACGCAGTTGACCTTATCGAAGGGTACACAAGGCTTTATTGTGTATTGTGGTGCGTCCAGAGTTGGACTAAGTTGTGTATTGATGCAAAATGGCAAGGTTGTGGCTTATGCCTCCACACAACTTAAGATGCACGAGAAGAATTATCCAACCCATGATCTAGAGTTGGTTGTTCTAGTGTTTGCTTTGAAAATATGGTGTCACTATCTATATGGTTTTCATGTAGATGTGTTCACCGATCACAAGAGTCTACAATATGTATTCAGTTGGAAAGAGCGTAATCTCAAACAGAGGAGGTGGTTGGAGTTACTCAAGGATTATGACATGAGTATTCTATATCAACCAGGTAAGGATAATGTTGTTGCTAATGCTTTGAGCATGTTGTCTATGGGTAGTACCGCCCATATTGAGGAAGGCAAGAAAGAATTAGCCAAAGATGTGCACAGACTTGCACAATTAAGAGTCTGGTTAATGGATTCCAATGAAGGCGAAGTGGTGGTGATGAATGGGGTTGGATCATCACTAGTATCTGAAGTGAAAGAGAAACAAGACAAACACCCTATTTTGCTTGGATTGAAGGCAAATGTTCATAAGCAAAAAGTGATTGCTTTTAAACAATGGGAGATGGTGTATTGAGGTATCAAGGTAGATTGTGTGTACCAAATGTGGATGAGCTCCAAGAGAGGATCATGGAGGAAGCTCATAGATCCAGATACTCTATCCATCCTTGTTCCACAAACATGTATAGTGACTTGAGAGAAGTCCATTGGTGGAGTAGTATGAAGAGGTGTATTGCAAAGTTCGTTGCTAAGTGCCCGAATTGCCAACAAGTCAAGGTAGAGCACCAGAGGCCTGGTGGTATGGATCAGAACATAGATCTTCTGAAATGGAAGTGGGAGATGTTCAAAATGGATTTCATTACTGGTTTACCGCGGTCTCGTAGGCAGTATGACTCGATTTGAGTGATTATAGATTGGATGAATAAATCAGCCCATTTCTTACTGGTAAAGACTACTTTTTCGGCAGAAGATTATGCCAAATTATATATTCAAGAGATAGTCAGACTTCATGGATTTCCGGTGTCCATCATTTCAGATAGAGGTGCACAATTCACTACACAATTTTGGAAGTCTTTCCAGAAGGGTTTGGGTTCGAAGGTGAACCTTAGTACTGCTTTCCATCCTCAAACTGATGGTCAATCAGAGCGTACAATTCACACTTTAGAGGATATGTTGAGGGCGTGTGTGATCAATTTCAAGGGAAATTGGGATGATCACTTACCTCTCATTGAGTTTGATTACAACAACAACTATCACTGTAGCATCCAAATGTCTCCCTATGCGGCTCTTTATGGGAGAAGATGTAGATCTCCTATTGGATGGTTTGAGGTTGGTGAAGCTGGGCTGATAGGACCAGGCTTGGTTCATCAAGCTATGGAGAAAAAGAAAACTATTTAGGAAAGATTGAAAACAACGCAGAGTTGTCACAAATCCTATACGGATGTTAGGAGAATAGACTTGGAGTTTGAGGTGGATGATTGGGTTTACTTGAAGGTCTCACCCATGAAGGGTGTTATGAGATTTGGTAAGAAGGGGAAGATCAGTCCTCGGTATATTGGCCCTTAGAGAATATCCAAGAGGATTGGCAATGTAGCCTATGAGTTGGAGCTACCGCCAGAGTTAGCAGCAATCCATATGGTATTCCACATTTCAATGTTGAATGAGTCTACGGGCGATCCTTCAGTTATTATACCTACTTAAAATATTGGTATAAAGGACAACCTATCTTATGAGGAGATTCCCGTTGAGATACTTGATTGTCAGGTTTGCTAGTTGAGAACCAAGGAGGTTGCATCAGTCAAGGTCTTATGGATAACCAGTTTGTCGAGGAGGCTACTTGGGAGGCTGAGGAGGATACGAAGAAGAGATACCCACATCTCTTTTATTCCGAAGGAACTCCAGACCAAGGAAATGAATTTTTGTAAAACACTCTTTAAATTGATATGCTATGTTGTGTTATAAATTACACATTGGGTGTTTGAGCTGGGTGTTAGATGTTGCCACCCTTAGTTCTAATTAGAGTGATCTCATTTGAGGATGAATGTTCCCAAGGGGGAGATATTATAACACCTCGACCTTAGAAAGAGCTAAATATAGAAAGCGCTAATTTGGAAATAGCTAAATTAAGATTTTTGGCAAGTTAGTCTCCAATTGTGAGTTTTTGGTCAACTTGAAACAACCATAACAATTCGCACATGATGAGTTAGGTGACCCAAAAGATATCAAATGAAAGATCTCTGAATCCTCTTGCCAAGGCCACTAAGTTTGCAAAAATCTGAGTTTGGATTAGGAAGATATACCTGTTTGAGTTCAGCCTCTCTAGTTAAGGAAATTTACCCAAATTAATGAGGGGTATTTTGGTCTTTTCCTTAATCCATCAGCCCAATCCATTTTGGTTACCTAAATAGGGTCTAAAACTGATTGAGATCATTTTTCACAATTCAAAATCATGCTTAGGGTTTTAAGAGGAGTTCAAGAGGAGGAAACAAGGAAGAGTTCAGGCGTTCGCCAAGTTTTCTTGCGAATCGAGGATTTGTTTCGCCAAATTAAGGTATGTAAGTTTTCATAGTGGTGTGTTCGTTCACCCACACGCTAATCATGTGAATTTCATTTGCAATTTTGATCATGAGGTTGAATGATTTGAATTCTTGATGGGTGTTCTTGAGGTTTTGTTCTTCATGCTTTGTTTATGGAGTGTGATGAATACGTGAGGTGAGGAATTTTATTTTTGAGGCATGTTCTTGAGGAAAAGTGAGTATATTCTCGTGTACTTGTATTGGGCAATTGAATCTAAGGAAAATTTGAGGAAAACAATCGATTCTAGGTGAATTAGGGTCAGAAAATAAGAAGAGAAATTAGTCGGGTATTTTAGGAAGGATCCTGGCGCGCCACGCCAGCAGTGTGCCAAAAAGTGGGCTCTTAAGTTTAGGGGCTGGCTCCCTGCACCACTCAGTGCATCAGGGTCGCCTACCCCATCATTTTTCTATTGTTCGTCCCATTTTAGTTCCTTTAAAGTGTACCTTTCACTCCTTTCCCAATTTTACTATTCTAAGTCACATTTAATCATCACGAGATCCTTCATATCATGAATCATAACTCTTGAATTCATAATTCATAATTCAAATTTATGATAGAGTTAAGAGTAGAGTTTGAGGAGTTCTATTGAGTCATTTGAGAAGTCTTTTTACAAACATTTAAAACTTGTTTTAAGACTTGAGTATGAGGATTAGGAGAGTTGAATTTCATTTTTAAAAATGAATATATGGGAACTAAGTATTCCTAAGAGTAAATATTTTACATTTAAATTGAGAGGAAACTTTGAATTCCAGATGAGTTCATGAGAAGTTTTGAGCACTATCTCTTTTAAGTGAAATCTTTTGAGTAATAATCTCAAAGTTTGAGAAGGAGGAAATGTGTTTAAACATATGATCTGAGTTATATTATTGGGAGTAGTATTGAGCACCGATTTGGAGACGAGTTCAAACAAGTAAAAGTCCTTAGAAACTATGTAGCCAACATGGGTAGAAAGGGTCATACTTTTTAGATGATTCCTTGTTGCTTTTTAAGCATAGCTTAGGGGATCCACTTAGTTGAGGATGTCTTATACTCTGGTAAGATATAGGATAGTTTTGGCAGCATGGGCGAGAAATTGTATCATCATATAGCTCATAGTGATGATTGTCGGTTAGAGAATCTCCCAAATATGTAACACCTCGGAATCTAGTAGACTAAGCAAGGGGATAGTTGACATGTCACAAGCCAATGTTTTGGAGACTGGGCACCCTGCATGAGTACCCAGACGGGTTGTGAAGTGCACCACGTGGCGTGATGTTGCTCGTGGTAGCTCACAAAACCAAGACAAAAGTGGGATTACCCCCCACGAGCGCCATGACGGCTCGTGGTGGGCACCACAAAGCATGGTGTTGCCCGTGAAGAGGGACGCAGTAGCCCCTATGAGGCAAACCCTCCACATGAGGCACATGATGGCTTGTGAAGTCCAAGATGGGCGATTGGAGGGGTCGTGGTGAAGGGGATTTTGGGGAGAGGCTTGCCAAGGCACTGGTCAAGGACCACAGCTGCCACTACGGGACGTGAACTATTTGACGGCTCATGTGGGCTTCCATCAAGTGGTTGCGTCAGTTTTAAGTTAAGGGACAGTTGGGTCTTTTCCTGATTTCTTTAAAACAATACTACATCATTTTTCCCATGTCTAGGACCCCTATATAAGTGATTTTAACCCCAAATCCAACCCATTCTCTCAAATTCACTAAAAGAAATCAAAATCTTCCTCTCCAACATATTTCTCTCTCTAGAAACTTGAAGAAGAAGAAGAAGGGTGAAGCTAGGGCTCAACGTCAAGTCTCCATTATACAATTGTTTGTGGGATTTGATAGCAAGGTATGCTAGCTTTTTCATCCATCGAATCCTTGCATCCATGTAGCCCCTAAGTTCTCCAATTTAAAATTAGAAATTCCCCAATTTGAATTAGGGTTTTCTTTTAAGTAATGGGTCTTTTTGAATGTTGATTCAATTGATTGAATTATGATTGTTTATTCATGAATTAAGAGGATTCTACGCTTTTTATGATGAAATTCTATGTACCCATGCTTAACCCATATTTCTAAAATAAAATTGATGTAAATGGGTTTTACTCTATGAAAGGAGAAATTGCAGATTTATGTGCATTCTCATAGGATAAATAAGATGCGATATGTAGTTTTTTGAGATTGAAGCATAAGTGATGATTATGATATCAATTGTTTTTAGAGTGAATCATATGTTGTGAATTGATTATTATTGATGTAATTGTTGTTTAAGGGATCTTTCCCATATGGTTTTCTTATGTATGAATGTGAAAGGTCTTCTCACATTGAATGAATCTAGGTTGAAAGGATTGCTCACCTAAAATAAATCTAAGCTTAGGAACTATGAATTTGATGAGGCTAGAGGCGATTACCCATGACCTCTAATGATAAGAATATGAGGCTATTACCCATATTCCTTAGAGTCAGACTAGAGGCAAATACCCATGATCATAAGTAAAAGACAAGAGGCGATTACCCATGACCTCTAATGATAAGAATATGAGGCTATTACCCATATTCCTTAGAGTCGGACTAGAGGCAAATACCCATGATCATAAGTAAAAGACAAGAGGCGACTACCCATGTCATATGATCAAAAGACAAGAGGCGACTACCCATGTCACATGATGTAGGGACAAGAGGAAACTACCCATAATCCCATAGTAAGAGGGACAAGAGGAGACTACCCATGATCCCAATCTAATAAGGGCTAGAGGAGATTACCTATGAATACTTTATAGGAAGGCAAGAGGCGATTCCCTATCTCTTAAAAAAGATACGCTAGGATGTGTTATGATAGGTGATGAGCCTGGATTGGTTCTTTAGTTTGCCTTCTATGATGAGGAAGAATAGTGGTCGTTACCTATGTCTTAACCAAGTATGAATTGAGGTTACTTCAAGAAGTACCCCTTATATGTGAAATGATATATTATGTGCATTGATTATGCCACTACGGGACGTGAAATATTTGACGGCTCGCGTGGGCTTCCATCAAGTGGTTGCG
>JAJOOS010032050.1:0-17290 GCA_029582725.1 Solanum chiquidenum
CCCCCCCCCCCCCCCCCCCCCCCCCCCCCCCCCAACAAGATCCAGAAGATATGGTGGTGAATGGATGTTTTGAAGATAGTTCCAGTTCCATTCACAAAATTAAATGGAATGTATTAAATCTTTACTTTTTTGGTGTAAACAGTTATGTATAGAGGATACTGTCCAGATTATAGACCTGAAAGCGAGCCTGTAGTTTATGTATTTTTGAGGTGCCAGCATATCCGTAATGCTGAAGAATACAAACTTACAAGATTTAAAAGGAAAAAAAAGGTAATTGCCGCATTTGTGTGGAGTAAGTTGGAGGACAAGATGTAGTTTGAAAAGGAAACAAAATTAGAATCTATTTAGCATTTATGAATCAGATGTTAGAGCAAGAGAAGCAGATGATGCTCTGTTCATATATGCTCTGTTCATATATCCTTTCCTGTGGTAAGAAAACTGAGAAAAGAAACTTTTTTTTTGCCGATGGTTCTCATTCAAATGTATCTGTCAGATTTAGAATTAAATCCAAATGTAAATGAGAATTTTTACCATCTTGTTGCTTTTAGCTTTACTTTTCCCTTGTTACCAATTTGTTCCCGTTACTGTTACTCTTAGCTACTGGCGCCAACCCACAAATGGGAGGAACTTTTTTTTTAAGTCCAAAAAGAAAGCTCTAATCAAATGTGTTGTTTTTGGGGTTATCTCAGATATACTACATCTCTTATTCCCTTGACGTGTTGGGAAATTGTGTTCTTGGGGACTATGTCCTTGCTATATCTTGAATCATTAGAAAACGGATCTCCACTTTAACAAAATCGACAGCCATCTTTTCCTTTGTATCTGTTGATTGCTTTTCTGTTTGTCCATCAGAAATATGGTATTCCTTATCTCAGTTCTTTATTTTGTCAAAGAATTTCAGTGATGCTGTTATAACACCTGTAGGTACTCTTTACCTATTTTGTATGTCATTGCCCCAGTTGCAAAAGTTTTGATTGCCCATAGTTTGCATCTTTTATGTATTCAACTTTGTGCTGTGATTATGTGCCCTCGTTTCCAAATTATCGAACTTTTTACTTCAGTTTATGTTGCCTCATTACTTATGGCCTAAATATTTCTCAGAGTATTGCGAGAAGTACGCGAAGAAAGAAGATGCTGGGGCTCCACCTGAAGAAAAATCTAGTGATGAAGAGTTGAGTGAAGAAGAAAATGTCTCCAGTGACGATGAAGTTGCTGGAAAAGCAGATCCCTAAGGGATTGGCACATCATGGACAATATTATAACCCCCTTCAATGTCTGTACATGATATCAACTTCTAAACCTATCTTGTCCATGGTTTACTTGAAGAAAATAGTTCTGTTTCTTCTGTCAATCTGAATTGTACTGTTATTGTGGTTACATTGTGTCCTGATTCCTCAAAAGTTCATCTAAACCTTTAGACTTAATTTGATTTATGCACTTCTATATATCTATATATATATCTAGATAAGAATCAAGCAGCAATCCGTCGAGCCGAGGGTCTGTCAGAAACAACCTCTCTATCCCACAAAGATAGAGGTAAGGTTTGCGTACATTCTATCATTTCCAATTCCACTTATGGGATTACATTTGATAAAAAGGGTACCTATTTGATGCAAGTACTAATGCAGCTTGTCAACTAATAGCTTAAAGAGCTGCAAGTTAGTAAACTAAGGTGCGAACTTAGTGGAGAGAGACAAAAATATTAGGTGAATTTTTTCCCCATCTGTTTAGCTTTGGTGGATAAAGTTGGTGCGTGTTGTTGGTGGAAGGCGACATGTAGAATTAGTTGATGTCCACGTAAGTTGGCCTAGATATTACCGTTATCAAGAGAGGGGAAGATATGAATAACAAGTCTTAACAAAAAGTTTCACACTGGAGGTGCCTCTTTACTAAACTGGAGAGAAATAAAGTATTGAATTTCAACATTATATTTGGACATAAACCATCATCCCAGGCATTCACAGCATGGATGTATACCATAACATGAATCTGCATGCTGTTCACACCCAAGCACTGCTGCTGAAAATAGTTCACATGCGACGCTAGCTTACTGTCTCTTGAGAGTAATACTAATGCCCGTGTTTTCTGAATCCTTGACATTTTCAACTAGTATGGTACAAACTCAACACTGAAACTTTGAAGAAGTTATCCATCTTGACATAAGAATGAAGAAGCAGCGTTTTTATCTTCAAACAAAAAGTAGTAGTTCAGATATAGAAGATGTTAAATGAACACAAAACAAGAATGCAGTACTCGTTATAAACGGCAAAAACAAACATAACCACCTTGCAGAAGATGTTAAATGAACACAAAACAAGAATGCAGTACTCGTTATAAACGGCACAAACAAACATAACCACCTTCTCTGGATCCGTCATAAGACCAGTTAGCAATGACTATGATAGTTCTTTTTCTAATTCTGCTTCCTTGACTTCATGACGCCCGGTTCAGACAGCATGAAATGTTGAAGCAATCTAGCGGGATTAACTAGACAAACTGTCCTAAGCTTTGAAAATCTAATCAGAAGAGACATACTACAACCAGATAGCAAGAGCTTATTAAAGAAGACTCCAAGAAAAGGGCAGCAATGATTGTTGGACAAGTATAGACTTCAGTGGTCAAAGAGAATGAATGGATGACAATTTCTATGTAGCCAAAGAAAAGAAGAATACTGCAGAGGTCGATGATGTTTAAATTTTTGTGATAATGCAGCTACAATTCTAAGTCTTCCCTCTTCGATAAGAAGACCGAAAACACCAGGCAAGGAAAAAAGGTCAGTAACAAAAGAGAATCTTTCTTTTTTAGCTTTTGTGCATGAATAATGCAATTGGCGCTGCAGATTTTCTCTAAACAACAAAAATATGACTATTGAAATCTAATCTAGATCATAATACTCATTGGAAAGAATTTTTTCAAAAGCTCGGTCCCTGCAAAATCTAAGAACCAGCTGATTTTCAAGATAAATCAAACAAATGATAAATATAATCCTGACGCTGCATCTAATATCTTATCTGGAACTCTTAGAGACATTTGAAGAGTAGTTCGAAGATAACTAACTATTTCACAAAGATAATTAACTGTTTTTCACTCCCAGGTTCAAAAATCTTTTAGTGGCAAGATTGATCTAAAGAATTCGGTCAACTAGCAAGACATCTCCAATTTGTGTGCTTTTGCTGAAGTCATTTAGTGAGTTTTGGAAATAGTGATGGCACATATCACAGATGCATAGATAATAGTCAGCAGCAACAATTATAAGGAACAGAAACATTTTTCTTTTTCTGAAAAAGAAGTGAAATAGAAACATATTAGGAGCAAATGTTATGGCGTTAAAGTCTTACCTTGGCTCATTTTCAAGTGATTGGACTCTCAACTTCTGACAGTTTTTGCCACTTTGAAATGTCTCGAGGTGCCGAATATCTTCTGCACATATCTAAGCCAGCCAAGTTCTCACACTAAGTCGTCAGGTGCATGAGGTTCTTGAAGCAACTGAATTATATTTTTTGTTTCTTCCCTTTTGAAGCGGATATATTTAATCAACCATGCCACAACTCCATATTGACTGGATAAGCTATATGCAAGCTGTTTTAGTCCTTTTGAGAAGGCAATCTTCCTCTAAGGTTTTTTCCTTTTGAAGAGGATAATGATATAAAATCTTCTACCCATGGAATACTTAGCAATTAAGAACATCCTGTGGCTGATTACACTATTTCCATACTTATTCATAGAAGAAAGATCTAACAAACAGCAAGCGGAAGCAAAAGATATCATATGAACCATCAACGATAAATAGGAAGCAGGATAAGAATAGCAACATCATAAGCAAAAATAGAAATGAAATTAGCATATCAAAAAGAAATGGAAAGAATTTGAATAAGATGTATGGCTCATTAATATAAAAAAATGCTATCATTTGAACTGTTAAATCAGCTTATTCCAATTACTTTCTATAAATCTAGCTAAACTACAACAATTAACTTCTATTTGATGTATGATTTTGAACACTAGCAAGGAGTCTTGTAAGTTTACTGAGCGTTTCATGAGCAGATATGGTTTCTGGATGGTCCTCGCCGCAGATTGAAGTTCTAATGAAAATTGCCTTCCGGATTAAATCATCACCAATATCAAACTGTCCACCCCTTAGCATTAGCTTTGCCCTGATTTCGAGCACTGTAGCTCTTGATAAAGCAAGTTCCTGCCAAAGGCAAGGGTTTAATTGGGCACTTGTCTGGATGGGTCTCCAACAAAGGGATTTATCCAACCACTTGTCAACAGGTGTGACAAATGCCTGATCTGCCGCTTCTAATGCATCTGTACAACGCCGTAGAAGTTCTAAAGCAGCAGCACAGCGTGAGAATGTAATAAATGTTCGAATGGCAAGTGGGAGAATCACTTCTTTCACGAGAAACAACAATTCGGAAACTTTAAGCTCAACTATCATGGGGTCACTCCCAAATCCGAAGAGCAAAAAGCATGCTGCCCATATGTGCTCAGAGTGCTGGGCTATTAAACCACGAGTAATAACAGCTTGTACTGTGGCTTGTGCAACTCCAGTGACCCCTCTTTTTCGAGCATACATTTTGATAAGCTGATGGAACTGAATGTAGCCTTCCTTTCTACAAGGCCTTGCAATGTTGAATCTCAACAAAAGAGAAGAGGCTTCTGCCTCAAACTTCCTAGCATATGATGATGTGAAACCACAAGTTAAAGAGCATAAAACTTTCTTCAACATCCTCTGACGTGGGTATTTCTCTGGTATCTTGTGAGCAGCCAGAGCTAATAGAGAAACTGGAATAGGTGATGGAGCAAACCAACCGCTTGCAAGGGCCATTCTTGTTGCTAGACTTCTTGGTCCATCAGCATGGTCAAATATTGAGAAACAAACTTCAAAAAGTTGCAAAAGGAAATTGTTTCGCCTCAGTGGATGGTTTTCCCGATGAATATATATTATTTCCTTCAAAGGCATACGATTGATGGTATCCAAAAGTCTACTAGGATTTATAGGAAGTTCAGAAAGAATTGCTCCAACAATGGCGAGGCCAAGTGTCAGTCTTTTAAGTTTGTCCTCAATAACTCGCAAGGCATCAATTTCAGCAATCGGGTAATCCTTCACAGCACCCTGCATCAAAGACATTGCCTCAATCTCTGACAGATAATTGAGTTTGATAGGATCCATGTTCATAACCCGAGAGAGGCGCGTGGATATGAGAACATGTGTTTCACCCCCAAAACGGGGAAGCAAATCCATTATAAGTTTATGGTCCCACCAGTCCTTTTCACTCTCCAAGTTATCAATTATCAGCAAGAATGGAATGTCTCGCATGAGTTCTTTCCTAACCCTAGCTACTGCAGCCTCTTCTTGCTCCTCAAAGCTCTTTATCCTGCTTTTATCAGGTGAGTTTTCTACCCCGACATCAACTTCTAAAAACGACCACAAGTTCAAGTAGTTTTGTCGAACATATCTGCTTTCACCTCCAATCCAAAGGACCATTTTGTAGCGCTGATGGAATTGATAAGCATACTCAAGCAGTAGATCTGTCTTGCCAATTCCTGGTTCCCCAGACACACAAGCAATGCCCTTTCCATAGACAACTTTCAAGGAGTTGTTTCGCCTTCCATGTTTCTTAGAGTTCCTCGGCTTTGGTGCATGCTGTTGGGTTTGAGAAACTTCAGCATTTAGCATTTCAATTTCTTTCTCAGATTCCTTCCATGTCACTGGCTCTTTCCCTTTCCTTTTGTTGTCACTAGGACGCTCAAACCGTCTTTCATTGATTGAATTACTCCGACTCCAACTAATTGTCAAATTCCTTCGCTTGGGTCTAGCCTTTAGTTCAATATAGTCTTTCTCTGCGTCCCCACTAACATCACCAAAAAGCCGAAACTCAAGCTCGGATAGCTCCTTCTTTCTGCCGACAAAATTCTCATTTCGAGGGAAAGGAAACTCCTCCTTTTCTGCCTTCTCCCTCCACTTGGATAGTCTGTCCACAACACTTCGCCTCCCTAATCTTAAGGCCAATAGAGTTACAGCCCTCAATATGCATTCCCTCCACTTGCCATCATGAGCCTCTAGCTTCCACTCATCGACACGCAAAAGACCATTGACAGCATCTCTCCACTCCTTCTCCAATCCCCCATAAAGTAGCCAAAGTTCACCACCATGTTTTTCCCAGTGCTCTCCTCTTCTCTCAATTATATCTCGCACAAGGCAATCCTCTGGACGCAGATCGAAGTACACTGGTACCAAATTCTTTTTGCTCGCGAAGAAGCGCACCTCCTCTATGGTATATGGATTCCTGAATGATTTCTTGGTTAAGATCACAACTCCGAATGTACAAGCATCCATTACTCTCTCAACCATGCCATGCTTTCTAGTATTTCGGCACCTTGATCTGTCAGTAACAAAGCAACTTAGACCTTGGATTTCTAGCTCAGCACGGAGCCAATTCATGAATCTGAGCAGTAAAGGTTTGCGGCCATGAAAACCAATGTACACATCACAGCTCCTCACTCTGTTGGAGAGGGAGGAAGTCGATGTTGGAGTAACACAAGTTTCCTGTGTCCTTCCACTCTTTTTCTGCTTGCCTCTAGGTCGCAAATATTCATGTTCAGGGCCAACATTATAACTTGCTATAGTGCTCTTAGAATTTGACGTCGAAGAAGATACAAAATCCAACTTCTGGAGATCATTCGCGGCACTAGCTAATGCAACAGGATAAGCATCTGACAATCTAGCATTTGCAAATGATTCTGGACCTAAAATGCCCAAACTAGCATCTAAGGCAGCAGAGGTAACATCACTATCACGAAATTGATTCTCCGAGTATGCTGATACCAGGGACTTGGGTGATCTAGGAGAGAAGAATGGCGACTGGTTCGCAGAAAAGAAAGTCGACGATGAAGAAGAAAGGTTTCTTGACGTTGTGCTTGGTAACGAGCCAAATCTGGAGCTTTCTTCCCGGAGATCCATAGTTAAAACTACTCACTCCCATTCACAAGAAAATTTCATGCATTCCAGGAAAACAGATAAACCTCTGAAATTGAAAAAAAAAATCAAAATGTCAGTGAAGGGACAATCTCCATTCATAAAACTGCAAACTGTATGCAGCCATAAGAACAAAGGTAAACTTAGGTCTGCCTAATTTTTATAAAAAAAAATTCAAACTGGACTTAGGTCTGCCTAATTTTTAACTAGGTTTTCCAAATGAAGATTGCTTTATTTTTCAAAAATGCAGGATACCATACTGAAAAAAGAGAATTAGTTAAAGTGATGCCATATCTAGATGTTAATAAAAGCATTAATGACTTATACTAATCTGTCATTTGACTCCATAATCCACATTTAGCAATGAAGTAAAGATAATTAATGCTCCATTACAAACAGAAAACCTAGAAGGGAAACAAACAGCCCTCCTAAATCTGTTGCAATAGATCTACGGAAGAATTTAAAACCAACAAAGCATTTTCTTCAAAACCACAATTTGAACAATACAACAATGCAAGCCTCTAGTTCTACAATAACTCAGATCCAACATATACTTACTTGAAGGAAAGTTAGCAATGATGGTGTCCAAAGATTCAATCTTTTTTCACTTCAATCACCACAATATGTCCAAAGATTCAATCTTTTTCACATCAATCACCACAATATGTCCAAAGATTCAATCTTTTTCACTTCAATCACCACAAAATGTCCAAAGATTCAATCTTTTCCCCTTCAATCAACACAAAAGACCATTCTTTTATAAACCAATCTTAATCCCAATAAAATAAAAACCTAAGTGGCATCCACAACCAATATCTTCTTGAACCTGTCAAAACAAAATAAACTATAAATATTCAAACACATCTACTAACCACCAAAAAAAACATTTTAAATTGCACATACATGTACACAAACACACAATACATACTTGTACATGGATCAAGAAGTCACATAGAGGCAAAATAAGTTCAATATTAGCAACTAGAGAGAGACCCAAGTTTGAACAAAAGGAAGAGACAAAAGAGTGAAGATTTGATTGATGAGAAAATGAAAGAAAGAATGAATGGGAAAATGGATTTACCTTTTTCAAGAAAAACTAAAAAGGGTTCGGTGTGTTATTGAGATGACAATGAAGCTGTTTGTTTCCTTATATATTTTTCTTTTCTTGATTTTTTTTTACCAAGACTCAAACTTTACTCAATAACTCAAAAAAATTATACACAAAACTTAGAAAAGTTCACTTTTTTCACACTGCCCATCTTACAAAATACTTCATTTATTACATAGGTATTTGTAATAACTCAAAAAAAAAATCAAAAAATGTAAAAAATCTATCTTTTTGTGTCTTATGTTAAAAAAAAATATCAGAGGGTACTGAAAATGTGAGCTGACAGGAGAAAGGAGCACCGTTAGAGACGGGGAAGGGTTCTTTTTTCTACTGGTTTCTGCCAATATGTTGGGTTTTGGGGGTGGGGGTGGGTGGGTTTTGGTAGAGTGGTTTTACGTGGGGGTGGGGTGTTTGACAAAAAATGGGACCCAACAAGAAAGGACGGATCTGACGAGGAATGGTGGTGCTGTCAAAAAAGCCTTCTTTCCAAAGTCTACACTTTGGATTTACAACTATATACTACTGTTGGTAAATGTATCAAGGTATCGGGTCGGGTCGGGCAGACCCGTAATTGGGTCGAACCAAATTGGTTTTCGCCCAAGCCAGACCGGCTCATATAGAGGGGTAGGATTGGGTTGGGTTGGGTTGAGTTGTATAACAAACTGGTTGGGCTGACCCAAAAATAGATTGAACCAGATTTTCGCTCGACCAGACCGACTCATATAGAGGGGTAGGGTTGGGTTGGGTTGAGCTTCCATTTTGGGCATGGTGGATCGAAGTTGATAAACTCGATAAAGTTTCATTAGATGTAGAATCGGACCGGTTCAATCCGATTAAATAGTTAGCTTTAAGTTCGTATTTAAAAAAAAATGGGTCAGCTCGATCCAATAAACTCGGCCCCACACGAGTCTAAGTAAATCATATTAATTCAGTCCCAGTTGGAGACGATCCCCCAACCTGGTAATGAACCTGGACTTCGGATCGGTCGAGTTGAATTTTTCTTGAACCAATCATCCGGCACAGTCGTAAATAATTTTAGTATCAATTCAGTCTCGAACTTGGCGAGATTAGAATTTTAATTTACTAAACGAGTTTATAATATAAAGAACAAATAAATAAAGTTAGATTCAATATATAGTATATATATATTATTAAAAATAATTAAACCTTATATCTACAATAATAATGTATCTTTTCAAAAGAAGGTAATCTGGATGAATCATTTCCATCTTTTAGCTTCACCTCCGATCAGTAGAAGAATAGTTAAATAGTTAAAATTCTTTCACCTTTCGTTAAATATATCGAGTTTCAATTTTTAAAATAAAAATATTTTAATCAAGAGAACTTTATATACACTTCAGTGGATAAATACAATAAATTTTTTGATTAATTAAGCTAATAAACTTCACATACCAAATGATTAAACGAAAGGGGCAAAAAGAAGGTATTGACTAGTGAGTATCAATTTTCCTCTTGATTCATCGTGGATGTGGGTAGTTGACACAATGTTATACATGTGTTATGCAAAGCGCGGCGGGATAGATTAAAATCTTTTAGGATTTATGTGAATTTTTGCAACTGCTCCACCTTATTTGTCATTCCTAGATATAATTAATATTTTTTCACGTTAAAATGACAAAACAAAATAAAAAATAGTACGTGAATTCGAGAAGGAAAAATCAAAATATTTTTGGAGTAGATACAGTACTTAATATGGAATAAAAGATGTGGTACTTTATAATTTTATTTATTAGTTTTAATATACATGTAGTAATGATGTAATTAAGTTGATGTGGTTGTAGAGCCAACTTTGCTCATAATTCTTGTAATAATTGTTTTGAGTTTAAAGATTTATAGACGGTGTAATTAACGGTTAATCAATTAAAATTTTATTTGTTAATAGTACTGGTAAGTAAACGAAATTAAAACTACAATTATACGTGCCATTATTATTATTAATCATATGGCAACCAAAGTTGTTGTGCTCATAATTTATTGGACTTTATATTTATTCCATCCAGTTATTGCAATTTTGGTATAAACTTTAATTGTTTTATGTTTCCTCTTTTGATAGGGTTGTCATTAATTAATTAATAAAATTATATATGGAATTTTATTTCCTTAATTTTCTCCTTTTTTTTTTCTTTAAGAATTCATAGTGGCATTAATATCTTTGACTTAAAATTACAAAATTGAGATCCTATATGCCTTGAACCTTTAATTTTACCTACTATAGTACTAGAATGAATACGATATACACCAAACATGCATACGTAATGTGGGAAAAAAATATCTATAGAGGCTACCAAGATAATTGACAATTTCAACTAATAAAAAGCCTATCAACCTAACAAAAAAAATAGAAAAATAAAGGAGACTTTGTATTAATGTTTATGGATCCAAAATTATCAACAAACTCTTCAAGCACGTTAAAATTTTATCTAGAGTCACTCCACTAATTAGAAAACTACATGAGTAAACTGCAGAGACATAACTTGTATCCATTCGCTTTATATTCATTGAACAATACACCATAGAAAAAAACAAACATACCGATCCCATTATTTGATACATATGAAACTCATACATCAATGATTTTTTTTTCTACAAAATGATTGATATAACTAGATAATATCTCAATCTCCAAAAGGACTAGTGAGTTGACTAAAATGACACTACATTTGGTTCTTACAACATCAGTCCAAAAACACACTCTTTTGTTAGTACTTATGGGCACATGCTTCCATGTGAGAAACCATACTATGAATGACTTTTGATCTCTCTTTCACACATATTGATCTTAAAACCTTGTTCCAAATTCTAGATATTTTTGTTTCAAATATTATTTCTTCCAAAATTAAATCAAAAAAGCAAATACTAACCTACTAAATATTCTAGTGATCAAGAGCGGAGCTAGAGGGGTGAAATTCAGTATCAAAGACCTGTGAATTTCTGGTGAAAGTTTCTGAAAGAGGTCAGTCAAAGCTTTACTATATTGACATATAGTTTGTTGAAAACCCAATCTTTTTCAAAAAAAATTGGTAGAAATTCATGTGTTTTTAGTAGGGAAGGGCGGTTTAATTGGAAACGAAGCTAGAAACATGCTTCCAAATCCATTTATCTTACTTGCTCGAGGTTGTTTCCATAGTGTTATGTAAGCTTAGAATAGTCCACTCTTTAACTAGGAATTCAATTAGGGAAGATGACTTAGATGAGGGTTTTCGATTGGGATTGAAGTCGTAAATCGTAATAAAATAATTGTAAGAAAATCCGTTGATGAATTGAATTGTTCATAATGTACTTGCTAGCTTTATGTATACAAAGAGTTTTATGTTTATATGGTATATGATAAATTATTTTAATGAAAAATCTGGCTTTGTTACTGCTGATAATTTAATCATTTTATGTTCTTAGCATATATAAATTAACTTATAAACTCATATTAGGAAACTACTAGAATATGCAAATTGCTTGTTGCAACAACATTTAAGGAATGGCCTACATATACAATGTATAATGATGTTACTTCTCTTACTTATGATGTTTGGTGGATATATGGCTTAAAATAATAAGTTCACAAAGTCATTTTGTTTAAGTATTGATTTATTCATTTCATTTATTTTTTGGACCCACAATTAATTATATGTACATGCTTCTCATCCATGTTTTATTATTCCTCAAAAAAGTGGATGAGGAAAATAATTGTTGTCATTTCTTAGTGAGTATATATATATATATATTTAGTGAATCATAAAGCTATCCAAAGTACATATTATGATTTGACAATTGTCTTCTTTTAAGCAGCATGTCTCCCATCCAACAATAGGAAATAAAATTGACTACACCAAACTAACTTTTATTATCGTTGCGTACGATATAAAATAAATTTACGTTTCTTTAATCGAATAAATTTTAGAAAAAACCATGTTGAAAATGTTCTTTAACTCAATCTCTTTTTTTCACGGAGCCATATTACTCTAGTATAATTTTGATAATAATTTTGATTTAAATCTAATTTTTTTTAGTGATTATTAATCATGTAATCTATGCTAAGCACATGCACTAGGAATCCACCTGGAAAGTGTTCAAAAGAAGTATGATTAGGTTAATTGCACAGTTTTTCATTACTCATCATAATTAGACCCATAATCAGCCAAAAATTAAAAATAAAAAGAAAAAACTTTGTTTTCTTGCTTAGTTATTTTTGCAAAACCAAGGTGGCCTACACCATTAAACAATTAATTTATTATCAATCAAGCATATGCTTCTTAATTGTTTATTCTCTTTGGTTTGAAAATTTTCAAACTTTTACATAATCCAAGAGAGGTTAATCCAACTTTGCTAATTAATTAAAAAAATAATTCTAGCTCAGTTCTCAAAAACCATGTGTGGTAATTTTTTATAAACAGTAAAAGACAAACTCATTAGTCATTCAGTAACTATATTTTGTTTTTAACATGTTTAAATTAACTAATTAATTAAAGGATCACCGCCGAAGGATGTGGTGGATAAGGTTGCTCCTCCCTTAATCAGAGTTCTCAAGTTTAAGCCTTGTGTATGAAAAAATCCTTGATAGGAAGAGCTTCCTCTGACTATGCAGCACGAATCCAAAATAATCGGACTCCAATATGAGTACTGGATATTACAGGACCATGATTTTGTTAATTTCTATTTATTTGATATCTGAATTGAATAGAATAATACAATGTGAAAAAGAATAAAAAAGAAGGAAAAAAATATTGATGGATCATAATGGATATAACCTAACACTTTCTCAATTTTGTTTCACGCTTTTTAAAAAAAGTAAAAAAATAAATAAATAAAAGAGGAGAGCTGTCATTAATGAAGAACTAGTATTATTTTTGTTCAAATTGGGACCAAAACTTAGTTATATATTTTTATTAGGACCATTTCTATCCATATGTTTAGATACGAATAAGACTTCTTCACCTTTAATTTGAAATTTCTGGTTCAAGTCTTGGAAAAGAAAAAGACTCTTATAAAAAAGCCTTTTTTCATAATAAGTTTTATGCGATGCAAATATAAATTAGTAATAAAAGGCTATAACCTTGAAGGAGTTGAACATGGAAGCATGTTTCTTTTTTGTAATACTAAATTAGAGACAGCCATGTCTTTTTTGATCTTGTCTTAATTAAAGTGATTTTCTATTGTTTTTGTTTAAATAAATAAAAGAAATTAACAATTAGATTGATTAAATTTTTGTTTGATAATATAAATATAAATTAAGATTATATCATGTATGCACATCTTATATATTGGTGAAGTTATCTTATCATCCAAAAAAAAAAATTGGTGAAGAAAGATTCTTGTAATAGCAAGGTGTTTTAGTTATTAGTTTTATTATATTCAACAAGTGCATTTCATAGGTGTTTTAGTTATTAGTTTAAAAAATATTCATTTTCTCACAAAATGTAGAATGTTGATTCCCCCCCCCCCCCCACAAATAGTTAATAGGTGAATAAGAAAATTATCTTAATAGTATTAAGAGTTGGGATATATATATTTTTAGGATGTTTCATTTCCACCTATCGTGATATTTTTCTAGATTATAAGAAAATTATTGTATATTCTGTCTAATATATATATATATATATATATATATTAATTTTTAGTACAATATTATTTAATTACGTCTAAAAACAAAAAGAATAGTAAATAAATTATTTATTTTCTAAAAAAAACAAGAAAATATTTTGTAGGAATATTTTTTGACAAAACACCCTTGTGGACCTTTGGAAGTCTAAATTGGTCAACAAAAGGAATTGAAATGTCTAATAAATAATTTAATTTGACTGTAAAGTGTCAAAATCTTTTCTATTTGAAGTGAAACAGTAATGGATGGGCTGTCTCATTATTTCAAGCATAATCTACTATAGTTTTTTCTTCCTTCCTCTTAAAAGCAAATTCAAAATTTAAGCTCAAAAGATTTTACCAATAAATTCATTGTATTTTAAAATTATAATATCAAAATTTGTATATATTGAAATTCTAGCAATCTTTTATATATATTTATATGCTCCATGTAAAAAACTATTGGATTAGAATGAACTCGTTGCCGAGCTACATAAGCTATTACACTTGAATTCGGTGAATAAGTGGGAAATTCGATCTATATTGTGTTCGATGTGAAGGATAATATATATATATATATATATTTTAGAAAAATAGATATATATTTGATTTTCCTTGACATATGGAGACTAGATTACATAATTAAAAAGACTCATATTTTATGCTATGAAACTCATCAAAGAGGAGAAAAGAGCATAAACTCGACTTTAAAAAATAAGGAGAAACTACACAATTAGACATACTCCATTATCATATATACTATTATTACCTATACTTTCAAAATATTACGTATCTTATCACCAATTGAGAGTTTCCTACCATATATTGATGAAGATACATGTATATACATGTATTTGTATGTATCTAGTGTGATTCATATGTATATGGATATCAGATACATAGGAGAGTGGTGAGAGAGATGGGAGAGAGGTGAGGAGGGTGAGCGAGATTTCTTATGTATATCAGATACATTCGAATCCACTTGAATACAATGTATCTAGAACAAAATACACTTGATTTTGACCCCCTATAACCCGAGATACATGTATTTGGACACACCCAAATCTAGTAAGATACCTAATATTACAAATTAGAGTGTATCTAAGTAATTAACTCTTAAACTAGTGAGATTTACGTAAGTTTTCCTCAAAAGATTCAGTTGCCTTTCTCCATTTTATTTGCATGAAAATGGGCCTGAAGCCCAATGGTCTACGCAAGTTGTTTCATTGCAATTATGTAAGCCCACAATTTATAAAGCCCACACATTTCATTTTTGTCAAAACACAACTATTTTTTCCCCTCTTTATCTTGGAATTATTTCTAATAAATATTGTCGATTTACTATACATTTCACATTAAAAAAAAACAATCTCTTTCAAAGTATTCTCTCTTTATAGATTATGATTACTTTTGGTGAGATTGTGATACCTTAAAAGCACAATGGATGATACAACTTAGTTTAGTAGTTGCAACTTCGATTCAAACGAGTACATAAATCTGAAATTTTGTTGGAAACTTCGATTATTATACTTCTTCAACATTGTGTTGACTTTTCTTGCAATCGTTGATCTGTTTAATAATACAAATAAACTTTCACTCAATTTTATATTTTAGTTTTCTATTTGCACAATGAGATCTTGATATTAGTTTAGACTGACAATTAGCAATAATATGCGGAATATAATCTTCTATTGACGAAAAGTAATTATATCAAAGCTAACTGCATCACATTATATCGTCTTTTTAAAATACACGTCTCAGGAAGACGTCAGGTAACAATTGCTCAACAATAAAGACAAATTTAAATATAATTTATATTACGTTACATATTATGCGACAACACATCTTGAATAGGTAAATAACTACATATTATATCACTTAATAATATATATTTATCAGTTATTAAAAATAAATATGCTTTAAACATGTTTTAAAAAAGGAAAATTGTTTGTCAAACTTATAGCTGATGGATTATAGAGTCCTCCAACGAATTATAAAAATTGTATGAAATTCACAAAAAAAAAATTGTCCTAATTTGTTACAAAACCTATGTATAAATACAAAATATCCTCGAGTTAAACCCATTCATTTGAATAAAACTCTGGCTTTAGCCTCTGTCTTTTCTTCCCTATGGGAAGAACTGCCTAACGATCTCCTTGTTAAGATCACAAATCACGTTAAAGTGATAGAAGATTTCATTGATTTATGTGTTGTTTGTACCTCGTGGCGAGTTGCTATCACTAAGGATGATTTTGACATGTTTTCACCTCAAGTTCCGTTGCTTATATTTGATGCTGCCAAAGATAACAAATATAGAGGATTTTACTCTCTTTTCAAGAATAAGAGTATCTCTAATAGTTTGTCAAATTTAATCCAAATACAATATATTTAAATTTCTTTATAATAATGGTCAAAATTGATATTATAAATTGTTCGGGACTGAGACATAGTTATTATTAGGGTAAAGGGTCAAATATACCTTTGTACTATTGAAAATAGCTTAAATATACCATTTGTTATACTTTCGGGCTAAATATACCCCTTCTGTTATACTATCGGGCTAAATATACCCCTCACATCATACTTTGGTACTGATTTATCCTTATATCTAACTGAGGTACACATGGACGGCTAAAATTAAAAGAATCCATTCAATTTTAATAGACCCAATTTCAAATTGAATGGATACTTTAAATCTTAGCCGTTCATGTGTCCCTAAGTTAGATATAAGGGTAAATCAGCACTAAAGTATGATGTGAGGGGTATATTTAGCCCAAAAGTATAACGGGAGGGGTATATTTAGCCCGAAAGTATAATGAAGGGCCAGGGGCGGCTCAAGCATATTAGTGGCCTAAAGCAAAAATCAAACGGAGCCTCAAAATTAAATTGTTAACAACTTTTATATAATTGATTTCTTCTAGTCTTCAATTGATAATATAACCATTCTTATTTTAAATTATTTTTTATGAGATATATTACTCCAAATATGTCAAATATTTTCTAATAATTCCTTCATTTTTCATGAAAAGTTTACTTTTTCTACAAATAGTATTCAATATTTGTTAAAAAATACTCCATCTGTTTCACAAAGAGTGACCTAGTTTGACATGGCACGGAGTTTAAGAAAATAAAGAAGACTTTTGAATCTTGTGGCCCTAAATTAAAGTTATGTCAAATGTACAAAATTGTCCTTTAATTTTGTGGTCTTAAACATGCCACGTGGAAAGTTGAAAGTAAAATGTTACCAAAAAATGAAAGAGATCATTCTTTTTTAAACAAACTAAAAAGTAAAAGGAGATCATTATTTTTTAAACGGAGGGAGTAATAACTTATAACCTATTATTATTAAAAATGAGGCCCCTTAAATTTGGGGGCTAAGGCACATGTCTTTTTTTTAACACTGTCGAGTCGCCCCTACAAAGGGCATATTTAAACTATTTCTAATAGTACAAGGGTATATTTGACTCTTTGCCCTTATTATTACTGAAAAATAGCAATAGTTTCTTGAAGTGTTTTAAAAGGCGAGGACATGATGCGAGATGTTTTAAAAGGCGAGGACTTGATTTTGAATTTCATAGTAAATTAAAAAAGAAAAAGAAAAAAGGTTAGCC
>JAJOOS010032051.1:0-18186 GCA_029582725.1 Solanum chiquidenum
GATAAGAAACCATACCTTATTGACGAATTAACCACGAAAATCCTAGTTGAAACCTTGGAGAGTTGGTCTTCTTCTTGAAGCTCCAATCTTCTTTAATGGAGTTCTTGGGAAGAGAGAGAGTAGAGAGAAGGAGGAACCTTAGGTTTAGATGGGGTTTTGTGTTTGAGTGATAAAAGTGAGGTAAATTGACTTAAAAATCATTATATACACGTCCCTTAAAGTACCTAAAATACCCCTTACTTAGTTGGACTCTTTAATGAAATAAAAGTTGATTTCTGAATTTCTGAATTTTCGTCGCGGAACAAGTCCGCGACGCGGAGCTGTTCCCAGAAGATATTTGGAATTAAATTTCGAGACAGTAGAGTCCGCGACACGACCACGTCACGAACAAATTTTTTTCTCCTTGGGGGAGCAAGTGCGCGACGCGCCCTTGTTCCTTCCAAGAGCAATTTGCAAGCAGTCTTGGCAGCTTGCTTGGCCAGGGTTGGGGTCCTCCTCGGGGCCCCTTAGGGTGGCCCCGGGGCGTCGTATTCAAACGTCTTGACCCTATAAACATATATTTACCATATTTAAACCTTTTTACAAGATTAAACCATCATATGACACTCCCAAACCTGCCCAAAACCTAAGGACACGCTAGGACACATTCTTCTCTAGTTTCCGGACGTCTTGGTCGTTTCTTGACGTTTAGACTTTTACTCTTACAAACTAAGTCAATTACATTAAATTAGGTTTAGAAACATAATTTTAACTATTTTTAAGTCATTATTCATAAGGTGAGGCTCTAACTTAGGCCATAGAATTTCCGGGGTGTTACAATATCTATCTTGGTTTGGCTTATCAAAGTGAAGAAAGCCACTTTCCAATCAATTACGACTCCTCACTCAGATATTGATAGTGTCCGTGAAGTTCTTGGAGAAATGAAAACTTATTGAAAGAAGCTTCGACCAATGTATCTTC
The DNA here is from genome assembly GCA_029582725.1 of Solanum chiquidenum. Lineage (NCBI taxonomy): Eukaryota > Viridiplantae > Streptophyta > Magnoliopsida > Solanales > Solanaceae > Solanum > Solanum chiquidenum. The sequence goes on from JAJOOS010032051.1 coordinate 961, forward strand.
CACATCTCCAATCCATACCTCTTGAAAAGGGTATGAATTGGAAACCTACCTGGAAAAGTACTCCATTACTCGACAACTTTGTCCGCCGGTTTCAATATTTGGTGGATGATGTTGTAGACGGAGGAACGGTTAAATATGTTAAAGAACACAATATCTTTGTGAACTTAAAGCATGAGATAGCAGCATTCATCTTTAATGTGAATAAAATTTATTCCATTCAAGATGGGTTCTTTTCCCCTGGTATTCTTTGGTCTCAAAGAATTTTTATACCCATTTGATTCTAATAATACCAGGTTTTCTAATGAATCCCTTGATTTATTTGAAAAACAAGTAGAACCCTGTTTCTCTAGCTTATTAGGGGCCTACCAAGGAGTTCCATTGGTGACTGGTAGATTGGCTCAGGCCATTGAAGGTGGTGGGAAGCGGAGGATCTTTGCTACATGTAATTATATAAAACAAACACTTCTGCATCCCATCCATATTTGGGGTGCTTAAAAGAGGCTCACACACTCACAAGGTTGGCCACAAAAGTGGTATATGTTAAAATGTTTCACACTCTTTAAAATTGCCTAAGATCATCTCAAGAGATAGCCTTACTTAGTCAATCGGACCAACGGGGAAAATTCTAGGTGTCATCATGCACGGTTCACGGTAAGCTCATCACACAAGGCATTGTCACCAAAGTTAAACAAGACTCCACATTTTTAGTTGAATATTCGTTGCTATCAAATGGAGCACCAAGAGTGGTTGGACATCTATGGTAATTAATGGTAACATTGATTATCATAGACGGTCGATATACTTTTGTAATCTCCGATCATCATTGATTAAACAAGACTCCACATATTCAGTTGAATATGTTTGCTTTGAATTATTTTCACATGATATAAATTATTCATTAGCTATAAATTATTTTTACATGCTAAATTGTTTTTTTTTCTATAGAATGTTTATGTGTTACTGCTTTTCTTATCTGTCATTCCATTCATATTTCTCCACTTCTTGGAAATTCACTCTATCACACGTACATGCGAGGTGTGTTTTGCGCACCCGGAAATTTCTTTCAAAATTCTAAAATTTAGGAGAGTTGGCATATGCGCGGGGTGTCCTAATATTTTTCTGTGTGGCCGCATAGCCTTCTCACTCGAGTAGTCCACTCGAGAACCTTGTGTCTAGTAAACCCACTCCTAGTTTACCTACAGTAGAGCTAAACCAACACACTTTACAAGGAGCATACATCATTTCATGACCTAAGAGACTTTATACCCTTGGTGTATTAAGTCCATTAGTCGACTTTACCTTAAATGTCCAAGTGGGTTTCCGACTCCAAGTGACGACCTATAATTATTTATGTGCATATTTGAGAAATATTTATGCCTAAATATTGACCATTTGCTCTAATTAATTAAACTTTAGGGATGGTATGACTAACCTTTCTGTGACAGGTACGAAGACTTGACGATGAAATACAATAAGTGGTGATATCACCAAAAGGAACCAAGAAGGACAGACATACTAGAATTTCTTTTACTTTAGGAAGTACTTGACGTTATATTTATTAGACATGTAATAAATAATTTCATTATCTAGTACTTTATTTTTGGAGAAATAAAATTGTTTAATTAATCAAGAGCAGTGGGATGACATATTATGGCAAATATACTTCTTAAATTTACGTTAGGCCAACCTCTGGCACAAAGAGGTCACAAGCATATTAGGACACGTTTACATGTTATCTTTGCGATATATTTGACTTTACTTGATGACTTGTTTACATGTTATTCTTACAACTTATTTGACTCTACTTGATGACTTGCATGCTACGTGATTTATTTGAATCATGTGAACATGACTTTACTTTTTCATTTAAAACTAACATTATTTCTGTCTTACTATTTTTATTTTTATTTTTATTTTTTTCCTACGAAAGTTGATTCATGTTGACAATCGAGCTAGACGACCATCCTTACTTCACAAGGTCCAAGTCATCCACATTACCTCGGCGTAGTTGGGCTATTCAAGGAAGAAAAATTACTATGACTAATCCAACTGCATTTGATCCAATTGGTCCAGGGCATATCATGGTTCCTAATGACTCTCCCGAGACTTTCGAAGATAGAACTACTATTCAACATGATGAACACATCTCCCGTTTGACTCAAGAGATTGAGGATTTACGTAGTGAACTAACTCGGGTTAGAGACTTGACCAACTTATCCATCACACTCCAAAGTCCACTTCCTAAATATGCATATGAGAAAATCATAGTAACACATAGTCACATAATATCCTTATTAGGTAGGCACACTATATCCCCCTTGGGAACAAGCCTACACATGTTTTTCTAAACACCATAAAGGTAAGGACAACATCAAGTCCAACATAACAAGTCACAAGAGACAAAATATTCCGGAAAAATTACTAAAGCATAAAACACATACCGGAAAGGACATGAGGACATCACTCTTGATCTTCTCTAGATTGGAGAGCATAGAACCTATTCTTCTTTTGAGGCTCAATCAAGGATGACAAAATAAGTTGGAAAGATGAATCGGTCAATCTTTACTAAGATATCGTAGAGTATTCCCATGGGGTGTTTGATAAATTGATCTTCCATCAAAATCCTCATTGTGGTGGACTTAGGTTCACCAATCCAAGTTGCTTATAAATTCCATGTGGCATTCGGTTTATACTCTCTCCCAAATCACTTAAGGGCTTGGCAAATTGGAGCGTACCGATAGTGCAAGGAATGGTGAAAGCTCCGGGATCCTCTTTTTTTAAATCATCTCATTAGTCATAATTGCACTACAACTATGAGAGACTTCAATTGTTTCAAACTCCAAGCTTCTTTTCTTTGTGACTAATCTTTCATAAACTTTGGAATAACTAGGCTTCTCCAACAATGCCTCCACTAGATGGAGATTAATTGATAGTGTCTTAAGCAGCGATAAAAAATTCTTCAACTTTTCATCCTCATTTTTCTTCTTAAGACGTTGGGGAAATGGAGGAGTTATCTTGGGAAGATGTTTCACCACCTTTGGTATTTGAGGGCTTTGTTGAATGGGTGTTTCTTCCTCCTCAAGACATTTATCTTCTTTATGAGCCAGTGCCCCATCATTACCCTTCAGATTACCTACCTCTATCTTCCTACTACGTGTAACCACAACCAAACCTCTATCACTATTCTCCCCTAAATCTGTGATGTACGTATTGATGATGTCCCCTATTACCTTCGGTTTCAATTGTGTTGAAAGTAGGTCCAACTGACCTTCAAGTAGCTTGATTGCATCAGCGTGAGAATTCACTCTATTGTTTAAAGATGAAAAATCGACTTTCATCCCTTTTAGCAAATCATCTAATCACTCAACTTTGTCAAGGATACGTGCCAATAGATTGTCCAATCGGGGACTACTCTCACTTCTCTTTGACTTTGGGATTTCACTCGATTGAGTTTGATCTTCTTCATGTCCATCCTCTCTTCTCCAAGGGGTGCTTTGCTCAGCCCATTCTTTATAGTATCTTCTATGCTCTTATTCTTGATGAATGTTCCAAACTTGGTTCCCACCCCGTTGTGAATAACGTGGATGGAAGCCCTTCTCATATCTATTATAGTTCCAACCTTGATTCTCCCCCGACCTTGAATATCTCGAAGAACAACCCTCCTAAACTCTAAATACTCCCCTTGGTCCTTGAGGCTTTTCCACACTTTCTAACACATGTGCTTGTAGGAGTTCCATTTGAGTTATCATCTTCTTGGTGTTCTTATCCCTTTCTCTTTCCTTATCAAGTTGCTCTTGAATCATTCTAAAGAAAAAAGGAGACACGTGATCTTCAGGAGTGTACCAAGCTTAATTTATTTTCGCCATGTCATCAAGAAGAAATGAAGCTACCTCAAACGATTGCAACATTATTCCCCCTTCGACCAACTGATGAGCCACTCCCTTATTAACTGAAATAAGACTCCGGTAGAAGTATTGGAGAAGCAAATCGTGCGGTAGTCCGTGAGTTAGTCATTGAAGTAGGAGTTTCTTATATCTCAGCCACGTTTTATGGATGGGCTCGCCTTCCTACTACTTGAAACCTTGAATGTTATTTCTGAGTTTCATCATCCTCGATGGGGTAAATAATCTCGCATTGAATGTTGTGATATGCTCATCCCACGATGTGATAGAATGCTTTGGTAACTCAGTCAACCACTTGCTAACTTCCCCCGTCAGAGATTGTGGAAATAACCTGAGCCGGATTGAATCTTGTGACACATTATTGAATGAAAATAGGCTGCAAACATCTATAAAATTCCTCACATGCTCATGTGGATCTTCATGAATCAGCCCTCCATAAAGTCCCTTCATTTGGAGGAGATGAAGAGTTGTGCTCTCGACCTCAAATACCGTATTCTCATCCGTTGATGGTAAGCAAAATGCACCCATTTCATCCAATTGGGTTGGGTTGTACACACTATTAATATCATCGATACCATCTCGGTGACCTGCTTGGCTACCATTCATCTCTGCCTCACTTATTCTTACTTCTATTTTAGCCTAATCAACAACAACACAATGCAGCCTTAATCGATTCAACCACACCCGACCAAATTCACATGTTTAACTTCGATAAAGGAACTATAAACAACGCTACTCCCCAGAAGCGGTGCCATTTCGATTAATGTTTCAAAGACACTTCATCTCATTCTAAGCGTCAACGATCATAAATCAGTATAAAACCCAACTAAATAAGTTGGGGTCGATCACACAGAGAGTAGCTTTCTTTTGAATTCGAATATGAATTTATGACAGTGGCCTTTATAGCTGGACAAATAAAATGATTAGGAGTCTATGAACCAAACTCAATGACGTCGTCACTAATCCAAGCGAACAGTTATTAGACTACCAAACCACTTCAACAATCAACAAGAGACAATCAAATAAGGAAGCAATGCTTGGGGCATTGACTAACAAACTGCTAAATTCAATTCAACGGGTGCAAATCACTAACCAACCAAATTAATTTGTTATGGGTAGGATGGACTTTAGATAAGGAACTTTTCTCTCGAACAAATACCTTAATTCCATTGAGTTCGAACCTCAATGCATCCCAAACGAAGACCAGCCCCCAATCTCATCAAATTTACTCTCTCATACAACGAATGGAGTTTGGGTTTCACTTTCTCAAGATGAAACCGTCAAGACCCACTAGCTATGGATGCCAAGTTACTACCTTAGCTCTACACTTCTTTCTCAAGCAAGCGTAAAACACTCAAGTTCATTAAAATGAACATACAATATAGGAGTTAAACCATAGTAATAACTCAGACCCACTATAAATTAACACCGAAAAATAATAATTACTAGCACCTATTAAATCAAACATAGCAATTGGTTACATTATCAAACCCCCAAGATTGGGATTTTAGCTAATCATCGTAAAAATACGAAATTTGATACCTGCTACAAACTACATAGCTGGGTATTTGAAAATCAAAAGTTTACTATGAAGAATCTCTTCTCTATTACAATACCCAATTGAAAATATTGTAGAAATTACTCAAAATCAACAACACCAGTGTTTTTGCTCTCTTTCCTTTTGTTCCTCACAATTTCTGAATGCTTTCTCTCTCTTCCAAAAATAAATGTATACTAATCTAAGGTGTGGTATTTTGGGGCCGATCAGCGAGGAAAGTTGGTCTTCGCCGACCGTTCGGTGACTCGCCGATCGTCCTTTCATCTCGCCTTCTTTTTTCACACTTCCCTCATCCAAACACTGTAATTTTAGGCGATCCAGATCGAGATCATCATTCCATTCGACAATTCACTTTTTAGCCTTTTAGCTCGCCAATCTACATTCACCTTTATCTCAATAAGTACTTTCAGCGACATGGTTGTCCTTCGCCGACGCAGTCGGTGAATCGCCGATGAGAAATGTAGTTCGCCTAAGTTCCTTCTATTTCAGGCTCAGTGTTCTGTAACCTTAGGCGATCCAGGAGTGATTTGGCGATCCATCAAGTTTTCTCGGCGATCATCAGTCTTGTTTCACTTCAGGGCTTGGCACACTGGAACTTTAGGCTGTCTGATGAGCCACTAGGCGATACGCCGAGTGCTGTTGGCAATCTTAGACTCGCCCTTCTTCATTTCTTCACCTCGTTTTGTTCCTTTTTGCCGGTTAGTGTCCTTGTTTTGTTCCTCAATCCATATACCTGAAAATCAAGGATTCAACATCAGTTATTGGCACAAATTAAGCATTTGAGGACACTACATATATGTAAACAAAGCCCTAAATGAATCCAAATCTCAGACTCATCAAGTTTTTATGGAGTTGAAATCAGGATTAGTTGTTGCACCTATTCTTGCTCTACCTGATTACTCTATTCCATTTGTTGTTGAAATAGATGTCAGTGGTAATGGCATTGGTGTTGTCCTTATGCAAAAAGACCATCCTATTGCTTTCATTAGTAAGGTTTTATCTACATGCCATGCTTCTCTATCTATGTATGAGAAGGAATTATTGGCCTTAGTATTTGTTGTCATCAAGTGGGCCCACTACTTACTGGGTCAACACTTCATTGTTAAAACTGATCACAAAACCTTAAAGTATCTATTGGAGCAAAAGCTACATACAGATTCTCAAATTAGATGGTTGGCTAAACTATTGCCTTTTGACTTTAAAAGTCAGTATAAAAAGGATAAGGAAAACCTCGTTGCGGATGCTTTGTCTAGGATCCAAGGTGCAGAACTTATGTCCATGATGATATCTTCAGTCCAAACTGATTTATGGGATGAGATCAAAGCTAGTTGGACTACGGATCCTGCATTACAAGTCCTTATTCAATCCTTGCAGGGGTAAACTCATAAGCATTCCACTTGGATTAATGTACAACTGAGAAGAAAAGGGAAATTAGTTGTTGGTGATGATGCTTCCTTTAGAATCAAAATTTTATCACTATGGCATCTACTCCTACTGGTGGGCATTCAGGAATTGATGCCACCACTAGGAAGGTCATGGCCTATTTCTACTGGAAGATTATTGGATCAGATATAGGTAATTTTGTGCACAAGTGTGAGGTGTGCCAAAGGATAAAGTATGATAAATCTGCTTATCCTGGTCTACTCCACCCCTTGCCTATACCTTCTTTGCCATGGACGGATATATGTATGGACTTTATTTAAGGACTCCCTAGATCTAAACGTAAAATTGTTATTTGGGTAATACTTGATAGATTAACCAAAAATGGTCATTTCATTGCCTTATCATATCCCTATAGTGCGCAATCTCTTGGTCTTATCTTCTTGGATAACATTTTCAAGTTGCATGGTTTCCATGCAACTATAACCAATGATAGAGATCCATATTCATTAGCAACTTTTGGAAAGCATTTCTAAATGCTCACGGGGTGTACTTGCAGACTTCTACAACTTACCATCCTCAGACTGATGGACAAACTTAGGTTTTGAATAGGTGTCTTGAAATCTATCTCAGATGTTTTTGTACTGATGCTCCTACTGATTGGGTTTCTTAGCTAGCCTTCGCTGAGTGGTGGTACAACTCTAACCCACATTCTTCTATTCAATCTTCTCCTTTTAATTTATTATATTTGCTATCCTCCTCCCTTAAATCTTCCATGCTTGCCTGGTGACTCTGAGTCTGATGATGTTGAGGATTTTATGCTAAACAGATAGTTTAAACTCGAGTTGGCTAAGTTTCATTTGCTTCAAGCCCAACAAAGGATGTTTGCACAGGCCAACACTCATAGGTCTGATAGGCATTTCAAGTTTGGTGATTGGGTATATGTTAAACTTCAACCTTATAGACAATCTTCCTTGTCTATTTTTCCATATCACAAGCTCACTTCTAGATTTTTTTGGTCTATATCACATTGTGGAGAAGATAGGTGTTGTGGCTTACAAACTCCTATTCCCTCCTGAAGTGCAAATCTATCTTACCTTTCATATTTCTCAGCTTAAAATTTATCATGAACTTCCCAGTACTATAGTACATCCTCTCATCATTGACTTATCTAGTCCTCATAGCCCTGAGCCTGAATATATCTTGGAGTGCCGAATGGTGAAGCGTGGTAATAAAGTGGTTGCTCAGTGGCTTATTCAATGGTCTGGCCTTGATCAAGCTTATGCAACTTAGGAACTGACTTCTACATTACAGACTCGGTTTCCTTCTATCACCCTTGTGGACAAGGGTGTTGTTTCACAGGGGGGTATTGATACCAATTGGGGTTCAACAGCCACATAATATTTCAGTCACATGGCAGATAAAACATCGTTGATGAGCTGGAAGGTCACACACCATTGGCATGATTACTATTTTGGTGGGAAAGTAGTTATAATCAGTTCCTATGTTCATTTCTATTGTTCGTTGTATTTTCCTTTATTTCTGATTAAGTAGTATTAATAGGAGTGGATAATACTTGTAAGGCATGATTTGAATGTAATATCTCAATACAATTTTCATTTCCCCTCTTATTCTCCCTCAATTTCTCCTCTGTTCTTCATCCTTCTCTTAATTCTTCTTCTTTCTTCCTCTTATCTGCATTCACTCCCTTGATACCTTCACTTTGGTATCAGCTACTTTCTTTTTTCCCTTAAAAATTGAAACACCCACATCCTGTTTGTTCCCGGGTCTAACGAAAACAGTCTATTTTTGTTGTATGTTCTTTGTGGGCTATAGATATTGGGTTAATTGTATATACAGTCTTGGTTATGTGCTTGTGGTTGTAGTAGATTGAACTAGTTGTTTTGGTGTAAAAATTGAGATACCCATGTCTATGTACTTGAAAAAGATTCCCTTTTTTATATTGCATATGCTCTTTTGTGAGTTGTAGGTGGACCAATATGAGCTAAATTATGTGCTTCTGGGTTGTGTGTTGAGGGTCTATCGGAGACAGTATCTCTGCCCCAAAAAGGTTGTATAGCATCTGTATACATCCTATCACTCCCTGACACTACTTGTGGGACTACACTTGGTATGTTGTTGTTGTATGTGCTTGTGGGCTGTAGCGGTCAGTTTAATTATTTTACAATCTGTGTTTGTGCTTGTGGATTGTGTGTCGAGGGTCTATTAGAAACAATCTCTCTACCCCAAAAAGGTTGTAAAGTGTCTATGTACATTCTACCTTCCCTAGACTGCACTTTTAGGACTACACTTGGTATGTTATTGTTGTATGTTCTTGTGGGCTTTAGAGGTTGGTTTAATCGGTTTACACTCGGCGTATGTGCTTGTGGTTGCAGCAGAGTGAACTAGTTGTTTTGGTGTAAAAATTGAGATACCCATATCTATCTCCTTGAAAAAGTTTCGCCTTTTTACATGGCACATGTGGGTTGTAGGTATATAAATTTAAGCTTAACTGAACCTGACACTACGTCGAAAAAGACAAAGCTCCCCCTATTTTTTGGCTTGAGGTGGCTTTGATTGTGTATATTCATGCTACGCCAAACAAGTGTTCATTAACTTTATTAATTGGTTAGTGTACTAGTGTAATTTAACTAAAAGAAGACGTGCAACTCTTGGAGTTGAAGCAATTGGATTTTGTTATGCAGATTACTTAAGTGTTTTTTGAGGGGAACAAATTACTTTCTTGGTTAGCTGGTTGGATGATGCTGCGGCATTGTGAAGGTCCAAAGCAGTTTCTATTCCGTTGCCTTTTTTATTTGGAAAATGCTCATTTTAATTTGGTTATAGTGCTACCGGAAATTATATGCTTTCAACCTATACTTTTCAGCTTGTCTTATTTACTTATAAGAAAACCAGAAGACTTTCCTTGATTCCAATTGCATAACTTGTCTAACCATTTACTAGTGTTGATTTATGATAGCCTTATGAAAATGATCTTTCACTTCACATCAAATGTTGTCCGTGTAGGATCTTATATAGGTCACTCGTTTTAAACATATTGGAGCTTGCCCTTCTTTATAATTTTCCCTCTTTGTAACTAGTTTTTCTTTATAATGTTTTGTGTGTTAAGGGTTCCAGATTTTTAGGGAATAAGCTATTGTCTACGTATATGGTCTTGGTCTTCCAATGTCAAGGCCCCCAATGTTATATTTTCCACACATCAACTGTCCAGTCCTAGTATGTTGGAGGTGTTTAAGTGTCCGCATTGGTTGAGGAAATTGAGTGTTTATCAATATAAATTTGCGGGCATTACTTACCTTATGAGCTAACTTCTAGGACTGCATTAGGCATAAAGCCCATTTTCTTCACAGTCTGTTCATCCAATGAGCTTAGGAGTCTAGGCTTTACTAAGTTGGAAAAGTGCATCTATTTATCAGTTTTGACTAGGTGAGGTTTTGTGGTTGCCGTTTTTGTAAGCTAACCAAATTGATGCCTCATTGTTGTTCTTTCCGTTATTACGTGTGAAATGCCAAACCAAAGCATAAAATAGCTCTGAATGTTTTGTTCACGTGTGGCACAAACTGCATTTCAGCCCACTGTTTGTAACTTGGAGCAGTGAATGGTGGGGAGTCTCGTTTACGTGGACGCATCGGCACTCTGGAAGCTTGCTGCCTAATTAATGGTTTTCAGTATTATGCTCTGACAAGGTAAATTACGATTAAAGTATGTTATATGCGACAAACTCTCCCTCTCTCTCTCTTTTGGGAATGCTATTTCATTCTTGTCAGTCTATATGGAGAATGAGTGAGATAGTTGAGCTTCATTATGTGACACTATTGTTTCTTTCATTCGTAAAAGCTTGTTCATGTGAAATTTCTGAATGGTGATGATTACTGGCAAAACAGTTTTGAAGGATTATTTACTTGCTCTGGCACCTGACAGGAGTCTGAAGGTGCTCTATTTGCAGAATGGTGTACTACTTACATTCATGATTAAATAGTGGTATAAATATATTTGATTGCTGCAGAGTTAATTCTTGAGATCTGTCTTCAGATTTCACTGTTTGTGTGCAAATGCGATTATACGTAGTGTTTCCTTGTTTGATACAATCTAAATTTATAACATTCTCTTAGGGCTCTTAGGTTCTTAGGTAAGTGTTTGCTTGCCTTTTATTCTTTCTTAGGTCTATTCCTGCCTACACTGAAGCTTATCATATCATGTGACATCATATTCATAATTATATTTTGACGGAAATTAAAATCCATTTGCAATGATCTGAGGGACCACCATTTCCCCCCAATACAAGCTAAAGAATTACCTCTTCTAGAATGTATAGTTTTCGTCCTAACTAATTATGAAACTGCAGCCAACTACCTTGACTGGGAGGTATTACTTTCAAACTTGCTCTGTTTCTTAAAGCAATGGGGAGATATGCATGCTTGTATGCTTGACATATCTTTCTGTTATTATATTGCACAATCACGTAGACTACCAAATTCATGAGCAGCAAAATATTTCAAATAAGAAGAATGCTTCCCTAATCCACACTCATAGATTGTACGGGCAAAAAAGACCCAGAAGCTTGTTTTATTTTTGAACATTACATTCATTGTGTCATCCCTAGGAGATCCTATGAACGTAGATTAGATACAATTGTCTACTTTTGTTTGGATATAGGTACACTTCAAAGAAATTATTTGGAACATGTTGATCAGTTGTCCATGGACTCATAGATCATCTAAAATCATGTGAATTGAAGCTCAAACAGAAGTTGTCTTTTCTTGCCCACAATCCAGATTATAAGATTAATTGTCGGATGACTTTCCTATGTCATACATGATAATCTTATGTTTTTGTGCATTGTTATATGATCATGATTCCACTGATAAATTCTCATTATTTCTTTTGACACAATAGATAGAAATGTCGTCTACCTGCATTTCTTTCTGCTACTCTATTTTTGTTCCTTTATTGGATGTATTAGTCGTTATTCTGAAGAATGTAGTGGGCTCCTACATGTGGGAAGGCATGGAATGATTATTGAATTTACTGACCCTGATTATAAAGCAAGGACTGCGACACATACCTGCCTGAGATTGCTGCTCACAAAGGTGATTTTTGTCTCTCAGCCTCATCTCTGACAAGAATGTTGTGCATCATTTTTTTTTCCATTAAGCTTGTCTGACACTTCTGAAGTATGCTAATTTCTATGATGAACTTCGTGAATTTTGTTCACAGGCGAGACAAAGATTGAAGCAATTGACTCTTTGGTAAGAAAAATCGGTTACGATAGAATTATAACTGAATCACTCATATAGTGAATCCATCTAACTCTTTACCAGAACACATTATTTACTATGCAGTATAATGAATATGTGGCATATGTGAAGAATAGCAGAGGTGTCACTCCGACTATTGATTGTGTGAAACCTTGAGAGTGGATTCTTGGGAAGCACCATCTACTGAGACCAGTAGATAATTTGTTTTGAATTCCAGTCAGTAACTGTTGTCACAAATGCTTACGTTATTCTTCAAAATTGCATTTGGTAAAAATAATTCAGGTTTGACCACGTCAACAAAGTGTTTTTGTGGTTAACTAATTGATGTAATATAATTGTCTGCTTTCTACGGTTAAAATTATTCTCATTCAAGTGGCCTCTGTGTGCTGAACCAATTTGCTGCTCATCTTCAAATTGGAGTGGCTCACTTTTGTTGGTAGATTGGTAGACAAGTTTTATAGAGTGATGGCTAGACAAACTATGTTGTATGGGACAAAGAATTGACCTGTCAAAAACTCTCACGTTCAAAACTTGGAAGTTGCATAAATGAGGATGTTCCATTATATGTGAAGGAATATTAGGAGAATAGAATTAGAAATGAAGATATTCGGACAACGTGTGAGTGACTTGGGTGGATGTCAAGATGCAAAAAGTGAGAATGAGATGGTTCGGATATGTGAAGAGAATCCCAGTGTGGAGGTGTGAGAGATTTGTTATGGATGATTTAAAGTGAGGTAGAAGTAGATCAAAGAAATATTGAGGATAGGTTATTAGACATGACATGAAGCATTTCCAACTTACTAAAGACATGACCTTAGATAGGATATTGTCAAATCACAAATACTTCTCACTCAAACACAATTCGAGAATTTCTGCTAGCTAAGGATACTTAGGTCAAAAGATAGATGATAATTTTCATTGCCTTTCAAACCAGCTATTACAAGTATATATATATATATTCCCTATCAGACTTGTGTTTGTTGTTTTGACCAGTTATTATTTAATGAGCCCTCTACAAGTGATACTTCAATTGTTGTAGATTAAACTCCTTTGTAAGAAATTTCATGTCTACTTTCTCATTTGCTGAATCTCCAGCAACATATTGCAAACGAAGGGAGGTGGTTGACCATATAATGCCTCATAAGAAGTTTGTTGTATAAAAGAGTGAAAAGTGGTATTATATAACCATTCAACAACTGCTCAATAGGTAGATCAATTCTTCTATGAATCTATGTAAAAACATTTAATATACATCTCCAATCATCTATTAACAACTTATGTTTGATCATAAATTTGTGGGTGGTATGTAGCGGAAGTGTTGAGAGTCACTCCTAACATTGCAAATGATTTTTGCTAAACCTGCTTGTAAACACAAAGTTTTTATCACTCACAATTTCTTCAGGCATTCAATGTAGTTTGTAAATATTTTATAAGCAACATCATGCGAGTTGGGTAAGGATGAGCTAGAAAACAAAGCACATATAGTTTGTCAATATAGCCACCCCCATCCATATCACGATTTTCCCGTTGGGCTTGGGAAGTTTGTTTATGAAACTCATACGGATGTTGCTCCATGCTGTTGAAGGCAAACTTAGTGGTTGTAGAAGCTTAATGTATGAGGTATTGTCATACTAAAGTGTCTTTGCCATAAATTACATGCCTTGACATAAACCTGCACATCATCTCTTAACCTTTCTAGTAAAGCAATGTAACTAACTTTCTGTAGGTGTTCTCAATACCAGAATGCCCCCCACTATAATGTTATGCCAAAGTTGAATATATTGGTTTTTAATTGAGGATCTGCTCTAATGACCAATTTCCGTTATCTCCTTAATCGACCATGTAAGAAACTATACCTTGGATATTCTTTACTTTTTCATCCAAATGTTGTGTTATTACACAAACATCAGGATCTGAAATCAAACTCTGCTTAGCAATTGTCAGTTTTCACAATTGAAAGAGTAAGAGGTATCATCTCCACTAGTCGTAACCTATAAAGAACATCAACCACTGTATTTTCCTTCCCCTTTCTGAACTTTATAATAAAGTTTAATTGCATTAATTTGGCTATACATTTAATTTGTGATTTAATCTGAAGTTTTTGCTCTAATAAGGAGAGTCTTCTGGCATATCTCAACTACAAATTCGCCAACCGTCTATATTTATTTTTTAAAAAAAATTAATGTAAATTTTTAATTGTTTCTTAATATTTTAGTTTTTTCTATTTTTCATAATTCTATAAAAAATGTGACATATTTTTTATACTTAAAAATAATATATTTTTTGATTCCTTACTTTATTTACAATAACATACTTTTAGTTTCATGATATCATCCTATACTTAAAATTACAAAGTTTCAACAGTTTAATTTCATAAACACAGTTCCACATAAAATAAATTAATGAAGTATACATATTTCCTGTAGATAGATTTCCGACCTAACGATAAAAAACGCTTCTAGTATTGATTTAAAAAATTATGTTAAAAATTTATTTAAAAAAAATAATTCTCTATGTATAAGAAGTTGACGTAAAGTATTGTGGGCCTAGAATATCGTGGCAAAAATAGGTGGGTATTAAAATTTCACCTCATTTTTTTGTTTTTCATTATTGTCTCTTCTTTCTATCAGAACCCTATATTATAAGAATTCATTTTCTCTCTTATTTAGCTTCAGCCGAAATCGCCGCATCGCTGCTTTTTATCAAAAATCATTGTTTGACCCAACATCGCTACATCACTCACAAATAATTCGACTACTTCAACGTTTCTAGTTTCAATAATAGAAGAAATGGTAGATTCACTTTGCTTAGGTAACAAATCTTTGCTATCCTGAATTTTCAAGTCAAATTTTGCCTAATATTCAATGATTTTTCTTGATGACTTTTGTTTATGCAAAATTTTGAAACAATTTAGGGAAAGAAGCAATTTTGTAAAGAAATTTTCCTTTCTTTTTCACTCCACCTGTATTTTATTGTTTTAATTTATGCATGTTTTGAAATATTTTTACTGATTTAGTTTTCTTGATCGTTAATTTTTAGCTTGTGCTCTTTTATGATTTGAACCAAACTCATAAATGTTACGGTTCTATGAAAATACTTTAGATAGATGGTGTGAATAAACCTTTGTGTAGTGTGGTGATATAAGGATCACTAGAGGCCTAATATGTCCTTCCCGCAAGAACCTTAATCCTTCACATTTCGTCATTCTCTTCTACTCCATCTACATACATCGATGATTTTGGAATATATCTGTCATTATAGTATAAATTTAATTTTTTTACCATTAATATATCTCAGTAACTTTTCCGAACATCAATGTCTACACCTATATGAGTGGATGAGAAAGAAAGAATTTATTTGAAGCAACCTCGTAGAATTTAGATCTAGGAATCAATTTTTTCAGTATCAGCATTCACTACAAGTAATAGTTGCTTGAAGAAATTGTCACCACTATTGAGGATTCCCCTAATATTAGATAGATCATCCTAGGATTTACTGTTGTTCAAGCCTAGAGAGTTCCTTTTTTATTTTCAAAGGTGGTCTAGTTTTTTCCTCTAACCGATGACTTCCTACCCCTACGCTCCTCAATCCCATATCTATTACTTAGTTATGATATTAACTACTTCAATATATTAAAACAATTATGATCTTCGATCGACATTCTATAGTCTTCAGATCTTTGAAAATAGAATGCTAAGACAAGATTCTAAACAATTCTACCGAACCAAGCAACAAAAAGAGAAAGCTAAGAGGAAAGGAAAAGGTGAAATGTAGTTGATTGTTCAAATTTGATGTTTTTGTTTATTTTTTATTTAGTTTTGCTACAACATTTTTTCTTGTCTCGTTTTGATGCAGTTTTGGTCCAGTTTTGCTGTAGTTTTGTGTCTAATTTCTGATTTATTTTGCTAAAAAAATTTATTGTGAAGTTGTCCATAATTTCTACCTTTTTTGTTCAATTTTGCTATTTTTTGTTCATATTTGGTTGTATTTTGTATATATAATAATTGAATTGATGTTTGAGAATAACAGAAACAAAGTGCACAGTATTGAAAATAACTTAAATACTCACATATCGATGGTACAAAAAATTAATGCAAAGAGAGGTTATCAAATGATAAACTTACAAATTAAATTTGTTGTATGTTTCTTATTTTTACATTATACTTAATTAATGATAGGCGTAAACATTAAGAAGGCTTATGTGTTATAGTGAGATTGATTTGTCAACTTATTTGAAAGGGATGACAATTATGAGAATGATGAAAGGAAGAGTTGTGTCAACTCAACATTATACTATATTAATTATATTGAGCCCTTTTAAGAACTGACATTAATTATGGGTATATTAGTTTCTAACAGTGTCAACATTAATATATAAGTTATAAAGATGAAATATTTTTGAAACATAAATACAATAAAAGTATTTAAAATATAAAAGTAAACTCAATACATAAAGTCTTAATAGTTTTCATTTCTTTTTTATTTTCTCTAGGAGCTTCCGTCAAATTCTCTCTCTCGTCAGCATTATTGATGGACTAAGAGGGTTGTTTTTGAAACATAAATACAATAAAAGTATTTAAAATATAAAAGTAAACTCAATACATAAAGTCTTAATAGTTTTCATTTCTTTTTTATTTTCTCTAGGAGCTTCCGTCAAATTCTCTCTCTCGTCAGCATTATTGATGGACTAAGAGGGTTGTTTTTGAAACATAAATACAATAAAAGTATTTAAAATATAAAAGTAAACTCAATACATAAAGTCTTAATAGTTTTCATTTCTTTTTTATTTTCTCTAGGAGCTTCCGTCAAATTCTCTCTCTCGTCAGCATTATTGATGGACTAAGAGGGTTGTTTTTGAAACATAAATACAATAAAAGTATTTAAAATATAAAAGTAAACTCAATACATAAAGTCTTAATAGTTTTCATTTCTTTTTTATTTTCTCTAGGAGCTTCCGTCAAATTCTCTCTCTCGTCAGCATTATTGATGGACTAAGAGGGTTGTTTTTGAAACATAAATACAATAA
Organism: Solanum chiquidenum; assembly: GCA_029582725.1. Lineage (NCBI taxonomy): Eukaryota > Viridiplantae > Streptophyta > Magnoliopsida > Solanales > Solanaceae > Solanum > Solanum chiquidenum. The sequence goes on from JAJOOS010032051.1 coordinate 18,106, forward strand.
AAGTATTTAAAATATAAAAGTAAACTCAATACATAAAGTCTTAATAGTTTTCATTTCTTTTTTATTTTCTCTAGGAGCTTC
>JAJOOS010032052.1:0-22559 GCA_029582725.1 Solanum chiquidenum
CAATGTTCAAAATGTCAAGGAGAAGATAACGTGATTCCAGACGTCCAGCTGGAGTAAGAAAAGAGGGCAACGACAAGATAAGAAAGCAACAAAAGCCGTCAAGATAAAAAGTAAAGATAGAAAGAAAAAGTAGATAGAATCGTTTGAAAAATATGTAAAGTTGTTTGAATGTTGTGAATTATTATTGTTAGTGGAATTGTAAAGTAAAGTAGGATAGTGGTAAGAATAGTAGTAGTTAGTGGAAAAGAGGACATATGTAAAGTAAGAATAGTACTCTCCTCTTATTATAAATAGAAGCCATTTGGCATAGCTAAGGCAAAACTTTCTCGACGGAAAGCAGCCTTCTTTGTAACAACAGAATACTCTCAAATAAAAAATATTTCTAAGCAATATGGAGCAGAAAGATATCGAACAGGTATATCTATTTATGATTATGCATAGCTAAATCCTTTGATTCCTGAATATCATAAAGCATGATTAAATAAATTTTTAAGTTACTTGTACTTATGAAGATTCATACGAATGATAATGATTTTGATATGATAACCAAAGCTTTGTTAAGAGGGAAGTTTGAAGAGTGTTGCATGATCATCCGAATTATAGTCCTCATTGTCGAGATGGGGGAGAATTGATGGATTTTGGTCTTTATCCACTAATATATGGATAAATAAAAGTCTAATTTGGACTAGCACACTCTTTCCCATAAGCCCAATATCATGGATCATATGTAAATCCTCTTTAGGTCTTATTTCATATACACACGAGTAAAATTTTCGATAGCCATATAAAGATAAGTAAAGAAATCGAAAGTGTAGCATTTTGCATAGAATTCTCAGCCATAACAACCAACTTCATATTGTGATTCTGGCTTTGTTCCTTGACCAATTGAGCTTATTGTTATAAAAATTGTTGTTATCATCTTACTCTTTGATTGAGAGCTGACATAAGTGAATTTGCAGTTCCGGAACTTTAGATTTCAGCTCATGAACAATAGTTGCATTATAGTGATTTTGCTTTTTTTCTTCTTTAGTTTTTGATTCTATCTTTTATCTATTTTTACTCATTTTTTGACACCTTTTGATTTTCATTTTGGAGAACATTGTTGTAACTTTAGTTGATTAGAGTGGAACTTTGTCCCATAATTTTTACTTTTACACTACAACGTTTTTTCATGTAAATTTGATATCTCGTGTGATTGATTTATTTTTATCATGATGTATTTAATTTTGTTGTTAATTAGTTGCTGCCCAGACCTATTTAAGTTTGTATTTGAGGTCTCATCTTAGTTTATATAGACTGAAAACAATTGAACTTGAATATTCTTTCGATATTACCCTATGGTACACTTTTTTAGTGTTTGTTTTTTCCAACTGATATGAGCCAGTTCCATCTATTGGGGAGATACAAAAAAAGGAAGAAAAAAAGAACATAACTAAAATATTTTAATTGCATAATGGGATGATATATAACGCCATGAAACTTCCATGTACGTGTGTAATATATTTATTATAAAAAAAATAACATTAAACAACCACAGTAACACCTAATTATTTATTTAATGCACATATATAATGTATGCACACTTTAGTTACAATTCCTAAAAAGATGCATATATATATAGAGAGAGAGCACATGAGTCATTATTCAATAAAAAGAGTTGGTGGACATCAATTTGGCAAGTTCAAATTTACGGTGCATCAACTTAATGAAAGCCTCCGCTTCAACATTTATGTCTTCTGCTTTGTCTTCGTTAATGCTATAATCCCATGCTGACTTCTCTTCTTCCCTCTCTCTAAATGCCTCGAATCCACGAGACGTATAACGAATACTAGGATATGGAGGAACATCTATCAATTTACGTATTTTCGGATCCTCATAAGTAATTTTCTTTGAAAATGACAACTCTTTTGTCTGTTGATTCTTCATGACGACGATACGATGCTCTGAGGTTCTGTGTTACTTTTAAAAAATTATATATATTTAATTTGTTAACAACTGCTATATTATATATGTGTCATTTGCCATTATGTATTTATAGTTTTGTTTCCTTGTATTACACGAGAGAATCTGATACCTTTGTTTTTTCCAAGCTTTGAACTAGAGAAAAAATCCAATAATCTACCTAATTAATGTTTGGTGAAAAATGCTTTTTCAACATCACAACTTTGACCCCTTTTATCTTCTTTCTAGAGCAAGAATATGCTCATGTGTAAATATTGACTAGTAATACGAAAAGTCATGTTACGTATCATCATTATTGGTCATCATTACTCAACTAATTGACAAGTATAAGCTCACCCAAACCTGTTACGTTCCAGAAGATGCACGCACCTCCATAGGATTACATTACAACTTCTCTAAATTAATACTTCTATCGGTAAATTAATGAAATTTCTAAGATAATATTTTTATGTGATCTCAACTTGGGCAAGTTGGAGAAAATCACAGATATCAATAAGATAATATATTTTTGGAAGACCCCCTATATAACTATATGGTCCCATTAATATTATAAATTAATAATTCTTTAAAATTATAAAAATATCTAAGAGAATTTAGTGAAATATGATTTTAGTGTTTTTTTTTTGTTAAAGTTTAAATCTAGTTGAACCTCATCTTTAACTTTTCTTATTGCATCCAAAAGTCCTGGTGTTGTCTTCTAGAACTGCACCAAAAAATTGTGAAGAGTTCTAGAAGCGAAAAGGCGTAACTAGTTCCAAAGGTATTGTATCATCTTCAACTTCATCATCAACATTGTTTTCTCCGATGATATCCACAATTTCTTCTAAGATCCGCACCTCTGAACATGTATCATTTTCAACTAAATATCTAAAGACTATTGACATCCATCAATTTTATTGCGATAATAGAGATTATTATTTATGACTTCAAAATTATGAATATTGTTTTCACAAGAGGCTTCATGCCCCGAACAAAGAGCGGGTTAAGAAATGAATCTCTCTGACTGGGTTCTTAGAGGCCTATTTAGAATGGATGCTAACTACTAAAAAACGGGTTATGTTTTAAATGGTCCTGGGTTAGTTTTGATATTTTTGAGATAATATCTAAGATGATCATTCAATTATGACATTTTTTCTCAGAAAGTCACTGAACTTTGGTTTTAACTACAAAGTCACTCAACTTTGGTTTTTACTACAAAATCACTCAATTATAAACGCTTTTCTTAGAAAGTCACTCAAATTTGATTTTTAACTCAAAAGTCACTCAACTATAAATATTTTACTTACAAAGTCACTCAACCAATTTAATTATTATTTTCATTAAATTTTTCTTACATCAAATATTTGCTTAAAATCAAAATATTAAAAACTAAATAAATATCCATTAAAATTATTTAATGATCGGTCCACTTTATCGAGCCACTAAAAATATAATATTGACTCTTTTATTTTATCCTTATTCCCCTAAATTATTTTCTCTTGTCCGACTTTCTTTTTTTTTTTTTTAAAAAAAAAAAAAACTAAATTCGACAAAGCCATTTTATTGAGAAAAATGATACAAAAAATTAACTTGAGTCCAAAAGTGACTCAAGTCCATCTTACAAAACATAGATGAAATAGAAAATAACCAAAAAACAAAAAAAGCGGACACATTTTTTTTGAGTGTGAATTCTAGTTGCCCTCAATGGCTTTTTTTGGGCATGTGGTTTTGAAGGAAGGGGTAATGATAGATCCCCAAAAGATTGAGACAGTTAAGAATTGTGTCCGACCTAACTATGAGAAAAAATTTAGGAGTTTTATGAGTCTTGCTAGCTACTAACGTAGGTTTATGAAAAACTTTGCTTCTATTACTATGCATTTGACCATGTTGACTCAAAAATAGTTACCATTTGAGTGGTTAGAGAAGTGTGAAGAGAGTTTTTAAAAGTTCAAGAATCTTTTGACTACAACGCCTATCTTGACATTGTTGGTGGAAGGTAAGGATTTCATTATTTATTGTGATGATTCATAATCGGGCTTGGATGTTGTGTTGATCATGGACATCAATGTTATAGCCTATGCTTCTAGACAACTGAAGGTCCATGAGAGGAACTACCCCACTCATAATTTAGAGTTGGCAGCGATAGCGTTTGCTTTCAAGATCTAGTGGCATTATCTTTATGGAGCTAAGTGTGAGGTATTCACTGATCATCATAGTCTACAACATGTGTTCACTCTAAAAGATTTGAATCTAAGAAAAATGAGATGGATGTAATGGCTCAAGGATTATGATGTGATCCTTCAGTATGATCCAAGGAAGGTCAATGTGGTGGTAGACACATTGAGCTGGAAAACGGTTAGCATAGACAATTTGACTTGCTTGGGAGTGTTTAAGTGACCCTTTGCTAGAGAGATTCAAGCTTTGGAGTTTAAGTCATGCATCTGAGCATCTTTGAGAAGGGTGGGGTGTTAGTTAGTATTGAGGTTACGCTCACCTTTATGGAGAAAATTAAGGCTAAGCAGTATGAGGATGAGGATTTGAATAAGCTCAGAAATAAGGTGATGTCTGGGAGACTCAAGATGCCACTTTCAATACAAGAGGTGTACTTAGTTTTAGAGGAATGATTTGTGTTGCTCGAGTTGTTCACTTGATCCAGAATGTGTTGGTGGAATCTCATAGTTCGTGGTACTCTATTCATCTGGATGTGACCAAGATTGTAATGAACCAGTCTATCATTTTTGGAAAGTTTCATAAATTTACAATTTTTCCCTCGCAATATTGACCCGGGGTCTTCTATGATTAAGGTTTGAAAAGTTGATTTTGAACTTTGAGTTAAAAGTTGAGAATTTGGTAAGTTTTGAGTTTGAAAGGCTAAGTTGTTAAAAAAGTGATTTTCGGTGACTTTTGGAGTTTCGAGTATCGTAATGGGATTCCATCAATTCCATCAGTCTCAGAATGTGAAATCTTCTCCATGAAAGATTTTGGTTTCTGTTTCTGAGTCCTTTTGAGGATTTGAGGTCCTAAGTTGTGAAATTATAGAATTTTAGTCTTTGAGTTGACTTTGGTCAACATTCAGGGTTAGGCTGCTCAGATCCGAATTTTGAGAGTTTCTTTGGATTCAAGGGATGAGTTTAGGCCTAGTTGAGGTCTTGGTTGATTTTTGAGAGGTCTCGGGCTTGTTTTAGCCTTTTAGGCAATACTTAGTTTCTTGTGATTTCTCGGATTCAGGGTCAAGGAGACTTCGACTTCGTGTTTTAACGGTTCCATTAAGTCCAGAACGTCGAGTATAACTAATTTGGATATGTGGTGTTTCTTCACGGGGTTTCGAATGAATCATGAGGGTCCTTTCCAAGTGTTAAAAGTTGGTAGTGTTTTTCTAGTGCTGCATGCCTCGATTTTGTGAAGGTCATGTTGCTTATGCGACCTCCGCTTAAGCGAAGGACCTGTCTCTTAAGCGACCTTCGCTTAAGTGAAGGAGGCTTTGCTTTTGCGATGCCTGCATTTTTAGCGAGGTTCAATTAGTCACTTTTGTAACATTTGAGAGGGTTTTTGGTTTGTCATTTCGGGATTTAAGCCCCATTTCACCATTTTTGAGTTTTGAGATGGCGATTTGGACCAAATTTTCAAGAAAAAACTTTTGGGTAACGGTTCTTAACTCTAAATCTTCAATTACCCATTACTGTTTATAAATTTATGTGTTCAAATCAAGCTTTTGAAATGAGGAATTTGGGGGTATCTTCAAGAATTCAAAAATTAGTAAAATGATGATTTTGAACTGATTTTAAGTCCTCTTTTGAAATGATTTTTCCTAATGAGTTCCTAAAGTATGAGTAATATTTTCTAGTATTAAATTTTGAATTCAAATCTTATTTTCGGAATTGGATTTCGTGTTGATTGACCCACTTTTCAAGAGAATCGATGTGGGCATTGTTGTTTCCGGAAATTGATTGTGAATACTTGATTATTATAGATTGTGTGACTTTGGAAGTGATTCGGAAGGGGAAGACTCAACTCTTGAAGTGAATATTGATTGATTATGGCAAACGATCTCCTAAACCTGGTATTCTGTTTGAATTCGTGTACTTCCTTCGTTGCTTGTGTGTTGGGAGTAATAGAAATGAGGTGACGGGTTTTACTGTTCACTTGATACATCTAAATGAATAAAAAAGGCTATGTCATGAATGGAAAATGATTCCGGCTAGTGATATAAAGCCGAAGGAAAATGGTTCCGACTAGTGATATAAAGCCGATGGGAAATGGGTCGAACTAGTGATTTGATATAATGGCGATGAAAAATAGTTCCGATTAGTGATATTGTGCCGATGTGAAATTTTTTTGGTGAGAGATTGATCATTGTGACTTGATACTCTTATGCTTATGCGTGACTTGTTGATTGTGAATGATATACTTGTGCGTGTAACTGAATTACTTGACATTGAGATTGACTTACTTGATTAGTTTGATTGTTGAATTATGAAGATTGAGCTGTGAATCTTGGGCCTTGTTAGTTGTATATTGTAAAATTTCTAGGTTGGGCTGATTACTGTGCAGGTTGTAGTTTGAGGAGGTTCGATTGGAGTGTAAGGGGTATTCGTTTTCTAGTTAGCTGCCTTGTTTTCTAGGTTGCTTATTGGGTACCGTGTTGTTGGTACTCACCCCTTGCTTCAACATTTTTGTAAGTTCCGATCTTGGACCTGTGTGATCTTCTTCTTCTTCTCTTGAAAGTCAAGGCTCGTTGAAGGATTTGAGAGGTAGTTGCTTGTCATCTTGACAGACCCTCTTTCCTTTTCGTTAAGCTTTGTTCTACTTGAGAAACAAAGACTGAGACTTATATTTTATCTTTTGAATTTTGTATTTTTATAGTGCCTGGTACTCGTGACAACCAGGTTTTGAGGTATTGTTTAGAATGAATAAGTGTTCCGCCTTTGTCTTGTTCTTTGTTGATATTTCTGCATTTCTTTCATTTCCGTTGGGTTGAGACTGACTTGTCTTGGTTGAAAGAAAAGTTCCATCTCGTCCATTTTTTGGGTCATGAAAAAAATGTACCGAAATTTGAGGTAGCTTTATTGGTAGCTTGGGATGACGAAGGACATTGCTGAGTATGTTCCCAAGTGTCAGAACTATCAGTAGGTGAAGAATGAACATCAAAGGCATGCTAGTTTACTTCAGTCTATTCCTAAGTGGAAGTGAAAAATGATAGCCATGAATTTCGTAGTGGGACTACCTTAGACTTTAAGAAAGTATGACTCAATTAAGGTCATTATAGACATGTTGACTAAATCATCCACTTTATTTTAGTCAGAGTGGATTTCAACTATCAACAGTTGGCTAAGATTTATCATGTCAAGAAAATAGTAAGGTTGTAGAGGGTACCTTTTCGTATCATCTCAGAGAATGACACTCAGTTTTCTTCTAAGTTTTGCTGTAGGTTGCATGAAGCGTTGGAACTTAACTCACTTTCATCATTTTGTATGTCTTTTAATTTTTAAATTGATAATTATTATGACTTATAGTACCTTTTACATCATTTCAAATAATATATGTTATTGTGTTAATTATTGTGATGTATAGTACTTTTTACATAAAATTTTAAATTGCTAATTATTGTTATTTACAATACTTTATATATTATATTTTTTGATATATAACATATTCCAAAAAAAACAAATTAAAATAAAGAAAATACAGAAATAGATAGAAGCAAAAACATCAATTGGCAGCTGCCTGCTTCAAGCAGGCAGGCCAACCGAAAGTTGCTCAAAGTTTTCTTTTATTAATATAACATATTTTAATTTATAATACATATATATAATTTTAAATATATAATAAATTCTAGAAAAATTAAAACAAAGAAAATACAAAAATAGACAGAAGAAGACACATCAACAAGCAGCTGAAGTAGGCAGACCAATCGATATCAATAGCTATGTAACTTCATAAAGGTAATTCTTACACCATACTAAGTGGAATTTCATACCTTAACATTTACATCAATAGTATGTAAGCACTGTTATCGATGTTAGTGTCACTGTCATGAATCAAAACATTATTAAGTCTTATGTGACAAATCATCCAAGCATGAAGCTGATAGAGCTTTTGTAATAGATCACTGCAGAAAAAATAAGAATATTGTTCGAAACTAAAAAAAAAGATAACATTTTGTTCACTAATTGAATGACTTTTTTTTTCTATTAAAGGTAACTCAAATGTTTTTTCTGTTTGACCGCCAAACATTTCAATATATAGGGGAAGTAACAACAACAGTAATAGAGGAGTTTGGGGCGATGCTAATGAAGGTGGTTGTAACACCTCAGAATATTAAAGTTGAGTTTGGAAAAAAAGTTGTAGAAATTGTGCTGGTGCAGGTTTTTACAAGCCAACCTACGAATTGTAGAAAGTCCTAAGGATCGTAGGAAGACACTCGTAGAAACTAAGTTGAGTTTTTAAAAAATATCAAGTCTCTAATGATAATATACGAATCATCCGGACGTATCGTAGGAATCTCTACGGGCGGTAGGAAGTCCCCGTAGAAGGAGATCTAGACTTTGTGATTTTTAGTGACCTTAGGTCTACAGTTGGTTGCATGGATCGTAGAGTGTTTGATGGCCCGTAGTCCAGGGTTCATGGAAAGTGGTTTGGACTTGGAGGATTTTTGGATGGGATCTCTAGGATGGATCAACGAGCCGTAGAAAAGATGACAATCTGTAGAAAGGTTCTATGGAAGTTGCTCAGATTTTTGGTCTCCAGTACTTGGTTCTACGAGTCAATAGGATGGTCCGTAGAAGTTTCTACGAACCATAGATTGGACTCATAGAACTTGTATGATAGTTTTATTCTTTCTCTATCCTTTAATACCCGAATTACGTAGTTTTTAGACTATTCTAAGGCCCTATAACTGTGATTACCCTTCAACCGATACTCATTCCCTCCCATTCACTCAAAATCATAAATTCTCCCAAAGGTTTTCTTCTCCAATTCTCTCTCAAACTCCTAAGGTGAAAAACTAGGGTTTAAAGCTCCAAGATCTCTTCTTCCAATTGCTAGGGCTTTGATTACCCAATGTATGTGGAAACTTCACCAATGGGTTCCTTTCATCCATTGGGTCCCAAAAGAATCTCAATCTCTAACATGATTTCAACCCAATTCTCTTAGGGCTTTATGTATTCTTCATGGGTTAAAGTCATAATGATTTAACTGCTTAAATTCAATCTTATTATGCATGGCTTGGTTCAATTTTTTTTGTTTTCAATCAATTCCATATGAACCCATGCTTATGCCTATTTTATGAATATGAACTATGATTATGAACTTATGAATTATGATTATGGATTTATGCATGTGTTTAAGAAATTGATGATTTATGACTAAAGGATGCTTTTAAGATAAAGTTTCAATGATTTATGAAAGGTTTCTCACATTGAAAGGAATCATGATTTTAGAGGCTTAGATAGGTAAGTGTTTTAATGAAAAAAATATGAAATCATGGTCTTGAAGAGAGCTATTCTAATATGAGCTTTTGATTGGATTAATGGTCTTTGTTTATTGCCCTTCTAAGTATTTTTATTATGATTATGTCTAATCCATTGGGATTTACTTAGCACCGAGAGAACTTTGGAATGGAGGCCTTATTGTTAGTAGAGGTTTGGTCTTTAGTATTAATTCTCTTGTCAAAAACTACATGCCCCCGTAGGACTGTCTTAAATGATCTGAGCTAGTGGATCCACTTTAGCAATAATGTTTATATGGAGTTCGTACCTTGGCAAGTAGGACTCTTTTTTTTGGTGTGAGGGTTGCACCATATTTCATGTTATAGCTCACATGGTCTATATAAGTTAATAGTAAATATCACACAGAGCTATGCCTTCTCTTCAAAGTTTTTCTCTTATTACTTACATTATCTATTTGACCTTGTCCATGATTTATGATTTTACTTTCAAGGCTTTTACTACATTTTACTTGGTCATGCATATCATGTTTTAAGTTCACTATATTATCATGTTTACGTTTTATGCATTTCCCCGTAATAAGTACATTCAAAGTATTGATGCATATTGTGCCTACATTATTTCAAAATATAGGGTCTGACGCTCCTCCTCTTAGAAGTGGCTAGATCGGGATTTCTCAGGGATTGATTGTTTGGATTGGTGAGTCCTGATGGTTCGAGGGCTAGGCCATTGTCATTTTATTGCTTTCTTAGTCTTTCAACTTTCAGATTAGATTCGTGACTTAGGTGTTTGTACTCGTCACATTCATGGATAGAAAACTAATGTCAGACTTAGTTAATGTTCCACATATTCTCTTATGTACTATGTTGGTATCTCTTATGTCATCTTAAGAGTTGAGACTTATATTGCTTATATTCTCTTTTATTGTATTTCATTATGTCATGATTATGTGAAGTGGATTATTTAGGCCTCTCGAGGTCCTATCCACCATGTCACATCTAGGGTGTACTTTGGATCATGACAAACTTGGTATTAAGAGTATCTGATTTAAGAAAGGTCCTAGGATGTCTTACAAGCTGCGTCAAGTAGAGACTTGTTAATGAGTATGAAGTGTACCATGTTTATGAATGGTTGGTTTCAAGGCGTTTAGGAAACTTTGCTTCTTTGATTACGCTTAAGTCGTGCCATAGAGTTTATTTCTATAAAGGTCTTCCTCCTAATTCTTGTCCGATGTTTTTTAGGAAATGCCTCCTCGAAGAGCTAACACAAGAAGGAGTGTTGGTGACAATATGGAGCCCGAGGTTCTTGAAGCTCCGATCAATCCTTTGGTTGAGCAAGTGTCACATGCTGAGTTTAGAGCCTTTTTACAACTGCTCAAACTATGACTACTTAAGAGAATAAATAGGTTGTAGCTCTTGTGAACCCAATTGTAGGTAAGGTGGAAACAAGGGTAAGGTACTTCACTAGGATGAATCCCACAGAGTTTTGTGGATCCAAAGTTGAGGAAGATCTCCAAGAGTTCATCGATAAAATCCACAAGATTGTGGAGATTATGGGAACCACACCAGTGGAAAAAGAGGACTTGGACGCTTATCAACTTATGGGTATTACTTAATTATGGTTCAATCAAAGGGACGCTTATCAACCTAAGGCTTTGTATCTATTAGAAGTCGATTTAAACGAAAGATTTAATGAGATATACATTTACAGTGTAGATGTTAGTCCATAAATTCTCTTGTCTTAGGTTAAGTCGTCATGGATCCCACAACCCTTGGTTGTGGAGTTTAGCTGCTCATTCTTAATGAAACAAAAATGATAATTGCATTCATTCAAGAAAAGTAGAAACTTACAAGAGATGAAAACAATCGATGATAATGATTTCAATAAACTCTCAAAATCTCTTCCAAAACTTTATGTAGAGTAATATCTTTTTTGATGATAAAATGAAAAATAAAACCCTGAAATAATATTTATAGTTCCTAGAAAATTAAAATTAAAAATAGAAAGTGCAGTTCCCGAGGTATGTCTGATAAAGGCCCTGACGGCACATCATAGGAGTGACGGGTCCGTCAATAAATTCTGCAACTTAACCTTGACTACTATTGCTTTGACGCGAGTGATGACAACTCATCACAAGGTTGATGGCTCGTCGCAGTCAGCGTCAAAGTTACTTGACATTGTTGGTTTCCTGCATATTTGACGAGGCAACTAATGGTCAGTCACGGAGGTGACGACTCGTTAATGCTGATCTTCTGGCACTTAGCTCTATTTCACTCTTCTTTCTGTCTTCACATTTTTCCTGGATATCATAGTGTTAGAATATCAAAATGATATTGTTTGTTACTTAAGTTATCACAAATATACTTAGTAAAAACATCAGATATGTTGTCAAATGTCATCACATCAGGTTCAATCATTCAGATTCATGCATTTTAGTCATCCTCATGTTTCCATATGCATTCATGTTCATGAAAACTTGTTTTAAGTTTCTATTTTAGCTTAGGGTCAATTACTCCTTGTTTATGTGCATTTTGATTCGATTTGCATTCATGTTGGGCTATTAGTTTCTCTCACTACTCTATTCAACTATCTTGAGTCCCATTCGGGTGGGAATGTTCCCAAGGGGGAGATATTGTAACACCTCAGACTATGAAAGTTGATTTTAGAAGGAAAAGTTGCAGATATTGTGTTGGTGCAAGTTTCTTTGAGCCAACCTACGGACCGTAGGAAGTCCTACTGAAAACTCTTCGAAATCGTGAAGTCACAAACAAATCCTCTGACATCTAATGAAAAATTTTCTTAGCCAGGATCACATCCTTTGAGGATGCAAATTGAATTACATAAAAACAAGCACTTAGATGTAAATCCTCCTGCCCTAGTCCAAAATTCTTACTTCATAAGAATGGTTTTTGATGAGATGGCAAACCTTCAAACCTTTCGAACGAAAAGGGGATTTTGATGATGACAACACGAACCAGGTTCACATAGCATATGTCCGAATTCAAAAGTAAAAGGTGGGAAAACAAGGCAGTTAGTATACAAAGCAAATTGAGTCAAAAGAGGAAAAAGGAAAAAGCGGAAGAAAACCAACACAAATAAGGAAAGAGATATTCGAGTTCAAGAAGGAAAAGAATTAGCATTTGAGAAAAACTAATTTTCTTTCCTTATACAAAATGGTTAAGTCAGAAAATAATTCTTATAAAAGGGAAATGCATAAGAACGAAAAAGGTGTCTTTCGAATCAAGAATAGAAAAGCTATCATAAGCGTTGGCTAACCCATTCGAGAGATCGCAAAAGTTGAAGAAAATAAGTTCTAGAGTTAGGATTTCTTTTGTGTTTAGAGTTGCATTTATTTGTCTTGAGTCAGTGTTTAGAGTTTTGTGAGAGTGTAACAAGAAGTGGGTTTGGCTTCTTGGAGAATAGAGTTAAGAGAGAGTTGTGACAAGAAGTGGGTTTGACTTCTTGGAAAGCAGAGTCGAGAGAGAGTTATGACAAGAAGCGAGTTTGGCTTCTTGGAGATTAGATCTAATCAACAGGTGTATGATTAGATCAGTATTAAACAAAACTCCGTATGAACTATTGAAAGGGAGAAAACCAAACTTGACACATCTCTGAGCTTTTAGTTGTGTCTGCTACGTACACAACAATGGTAAAGATGCTTTACGAAAATTTGATGCTAAGAGCGATGAAGGAGTGTTTCTTGGATACTCATCACAGAGCAAGGCGTACAAGGTACTCAACAAAAGAACTAACTATGTGGAGGAAAGCATCCATTTCATCTTTGATGAAGGAAATAACTCTAATGAAAGAAATATGGATGATGAGCAACATGATATAGGCATGACAAATCTACTCCTTCTCAACTCAAGTGCTCAAGTCTTAAAACAATTTTAGAAAATTTTGTAAAAGACTTCCAAGAATAAAGTTCATGCCGAATTATGGACGTGAATGACTCAATTCAAGGTTTTCAATAACCATAATTAGAACTCAATACTCGAGACTCAACAACTCAGAACTCAAGAACTTTAATGGTAATACTCGTTTCAATAATGCTCGACTCAGAGGGTTCATGCAGAATTATGGGCATGAAAAACTCAACTCAAGAACCTCATGGTAATATGTAATAGTCCCATGATTAGGAATAAAATCTAAAATGGGATTAGGAACTCAATACTCAAGACTTAGAACTTGAAGATACTACTTCTCTCAAAGATACTCAACTTATGGAGTTCATGCGGCAATTTATGGGCATGAATGACTCGACTCAATGTATGAATAAAAAATATGGAACTCATGTATACGACTCTTCTCATTCTCATACTTACTTCCTCAAAACTTAGCTCAAATCGGTAGTTGATCTCAAAGGATCCACAATTGAACTCAAAGACTTACTTGAACTTTACTCCTAACTCTCCCTTGAATGTGAATTATGAATTCAAGAGTTATGGTTCATGATATGAAGGATCTCGTTGATAGTAAAGTAGACTCATGAATACATTCTCCTCATTTTTATGCTCACTTACTCGAGTCTTGAAATAAGTTGTTAGAAATTGTAGAAGACTCCTCAAAAAGACTCAAAAAGGACTTTCTCAAAAAGGTTCGAAAGAACTCTCAAGACTTAACTCTTAGCTCTACCTTGAATTTGAATTATGAATTCAAGGTTATGATTTGTGGTAGGAAAGATATCGTGATGATTAAAAATGTTTTAGATAGTTAATCATGAGAAATAGTTGAAAAACACTGTCGTGGAGCAAGTCTGTGACGTGGAGATGAATTTTAATATTTGGTCGAAGCAATTTTTTGAGGCAGAGGGGACCGCGACCTCTTCGCGACGCGGAGAGAAAAAATTTCACATCTGAGGAACAGGTCGTGGACCTGGTCCTTATTTTCTGCCCGACTTTTTCTTCCTCGTTTTCTAACCCCAATTCACCTAAATTATATTCTTTTTCTCAATGTTTATTTAGATTCAGATACCCAATATATGTACACAAGAATATAATAAAAAACAACTCTAAAATAGACATGATTTCCTTAAGAAATCCTCAATCTCATCATTTAAACTCAAGAATGAAAGTCAATTTCAAGAACACAATTCAAGAACATCAAACCTTCAACTTTCTATAATGAATTTTACGCTGAAATTAACATGACTGGCGTGTGGATTAACAAACCAAAAACTACGGAAGCTTACATACCTCTTGTGGATCAAACCTATGGCGAAAATCCGCAACAAAACTCAAGAACGTAAACGAACACCTTGATCCTTTCCTCTTTTCTCCTCTTTTCTCTTCTTCTCTCTTCTTGAACTCTCAACCAAAACCCTAGGCGTATATTAGGATTACAAAACTGAACCTAATAGTATTAGACCCTTGAAATATAACTAAAAATGAATTAAATCTGACTGGGTAGTGAAAAGACCATAATACCCTCCTAAAATCCGGTTTTGACTTTCCTTATCTAAACAACCCGACTTCAAATGGGCATATCTCCCGTATACGAACTCGAAAATGAGAAAACTCAGAGGATTTGGAAAGATAATTCAAGGGTATTTCCTACGGTATTTTGTAGAACATCTAACTCATAATGTGCTAGGAGTTATGTTTTTTTGAAGTTGATCCAAAACTCATCACTTAAGCATAACTTGCAAAATTTCAGATTTTGCTATTATCAATTTAGTTCTTTTTGGAACTCAAGGTTCTACATCTAGTGACCTGACCTTAATACTTAGAAATTTTAAATTCCTCGGAAAAACTTACTCACTACGAAGGATGGTTTGAGTCTTAGCTCAAATTTATTTCTAGGGTGTTACGGTTTCCTTCTCACACATGGGTACTCAAGAGGCAAGATAGACAATACTATGTTCCCTTGAAAACAAGGTAAAGGCTTACTCATAGTTCAGGCGTATGTAGATAATATTATATTTGGAGGAACAGATGCAACACTCGGAGTTGAATTCGCACAACTGATGAGCAGTGAATTCGAGATTGGCATGATGAGAGAACTCAATTTCTTCTTACGGCTTCAAATCAAGCAATCTCCATCAAGAATCTCAATTCATCAACAAAAATACATCAAAGAGTTGCTGAAGAAATTTGAGATGAATGAAGCTAAGACAAATGATACTCCCATTGGAACAACAATGAAGCTTGATAAAGACGAATCTGGTCCCCTAGTGAATGAGACAAAATATAGAGGGATGATTAGATCCCTCATATACTTAACTGTCAGTAGACTTGACATTGTATGTAGTGTTGGCCTCTATGCATGATTCCAATCTTGCCCAAAGGAATGGCGGTGAAAAGAATTTTGAGATATCTTCAAGGAACACTGAATCTGGTGCTATGGTATCTAGCAGGAGACTCATTTGATCTGGTAGGATTTTCTAATGCAGACTACGCTGGATACTTAGTAGACAAAAAAAACACATCAGCGATGGCATACTTTTTGGGACCAATTCTGCTGTCCTGGGAAGCTAGAAAACAAAACTCAGTCGCCCTATCCTCTGCTGAAGCGGAATACATCGCAGCTGCCTCTTTCTGTGCTCAACTCCTACAGATAAAGAAGCAACTCAAAGATTTTTGACTCAAATTTGGTTGTATACCCATCGGTGCGATGAACATTGCCAAAAACCCCGTCCAGCTTAAGCAAACCAAACATATAGATTTTTGTCACCACTTTCTTAGGGATAATGTGGAGAAAGGTCACATTATATTTACTAAAGCTCTTGGAAGAGAACCATTTGAACTAAATCGTTTAGCCTTATGGCTGGTGATTCTAGACTAGCTCTCCTCTCATAAACTCATATCAATAGACTTGTACAAAAAAAATTCAACACATAATTCTAATCAACTCATATTGATACCTTATTTCAGGTATACATCTAGTGGAAAAGCTCATCAATCAGGTCTAATGATATTACCCTTAGTTTCCTATAACTATGGTACGAAGATGCTCACATGTCAAGGACTGGGTTCTTATCTTAACATGTATGCACTAATCCTCTCTTGTATTCGACTTTGTATCTCACTCAAATATATGACTTTGTACTTAAAGAAGCTTAAAGAATCTGGTTCACCCATTCAACCCACTTTTAAACCCTACCACTAAAGCGGAAAAAATTCACATATTTTTTACAAGTCACCTCCCACATCAGAACACTCAACCGTCTATCACATGTTAGACCATCATCATTACTCGCCCATTTTTCAACATTTCTCACCAATCGTCTTTCATAAACCACCCCAAAACATCTAACTCTTCTTTCAAATCCCAAAACCTCCAAAATCCCAGAAATCACCATGGCCATCTCACCGTACATAGTCGCTTACTCCGATGATGAGGACTCTTCCGCCTCACCAAAAATACAACCCATATCGGAGTCTCCCAATGCATCGTCTCAGGTGAAAGAAGTCATCTCCACCGATACTTCGTTAACTTCACCTCCTCTAGACCGCATTCATTAACCTTCTTAGTCGAATAGTGTTGGGTCTTGAGGACTAGGATGGCCGAAGATCAAAACCAAAATGTGCCAGGGGTTGATCATCGAAGCCTGGGCAATAACGATTAAGGAATCCCATTATCTTCCTTACCACCATACGCATATGGAGGCCCCTTTACACTATCTCCATCTCCTCCACACACTATAAACCCTAACTCTATTTACTTCTCCCAAGAACCCCCATCTCCCATTGAAACTCCAATCCCAACCAATACCCCCAAACCCTCCTTGCAAAAATCTACTAACCCTCAATATCAAGACCTTGACACAACACCCCTCAGTCCTCCTCATTCTCAAATCCCCAAGCGACCACACAAGCACATAGACGTAAAACAGACCCACATACACATCCCCTTCACATGGAGCACAAGTCAAGCATAACTCAATGAGGTAGTTGAATCGAGCATGAAACATCGTCGCTCTGGTAAGTCTCCAGTTCATCCACCTTCATCACTAGTTATGCTTGATTCTGAACCAAAAAGAGTGTCTGAGACGTCCAAGTGCACACAAGGAAGGGTTACTTCTACGCCTAGGAAGGTTCTAAAAGGGTATATATCACTGTTTCATAAGTTTATGTTTGAATTAGTACACAAAGGATTTTTTCCTAGAGGGGAGAAGAGACATGAGGCATCTTTCAGGATATGGCGATTGCTAATGCCTTGGAGAATAAGGAACCTATTGACTGGCCCACTCTCATGATTAAGCATTTCACATGGATTGCTGACCCTAAACTTGGTCCTCACCTGTTGGCTTTTGGAAACCTTCTCACCACAGTGTTTAAATCCTTTAATGTTCCTTTAGGTGAAGGGATAATGCTGAATAGAAATGATATATTTACCAGGTCCACACTTTCTGACTGCAGACTTCTTCTTGAGGATAACCAGGTTCATGCTGTGCCCCACGTTCTACTGGTCCGGTCACAATTCTTTTGAATGATCTCCATGCTGCCAAGACACAAAATGATGCTCTTCGTGCTGAATTAGAAACAACCTGCACTGCTCTGGCTGAGTTACATGGGGGAAGTTTCTCACGTGAAGGATCTGCCACTGCAACAACAACTAGATAGCAATGCTCACGTGGACCATTTTCTTCATCTCCTATTGCCATATCCCAACCTATCCAAAGCCCTCATTCGTCCTCCTCTTAATACATTGTTCCAGTTTTTGGTGCTTCTTTAAAAAACAATCTCGTATTTTGTTATTTTTTATGACTGTTGGATATTTTGGGTGGAGCTCCATGAGCTTAAACCCTAGTGCATCTTGTTTCGTTTGGTCCATGTTCCTAACTTGTGTTTTGTTTTTGTATCTTGTTTGGATGGCTAATATCCTTAGATTATATTGATATGTGCTTCTTCTGCCCTGGTGCTGCCTTTTTAGGCTCTAAGTGGTTATGAACTTGCTGTTGTGATGCCTTAATCTTCTTTTTGATATGTCAAAATAGGGAAGTTGTTTATGTTGATTGGCTAACTCTAGGTATATTTGTCATCATCAAAAAGGGGAAATTGATGAGATGGAAAACCTTAAAACCTTTCGAATGAAAGGGGATTTTGATGATGACAACACGAACTAGGTTCACATAGCATATGTCCGAATTCAAAAGTAAAATGCCGGAAAAAGAAGGCAGTTGGTGTACAAAGCAAATTCAGTCAAAAGAGTAAAACGGAAAAAGTGGAAGAAAACCAACACAAATAAGGAAAGAGATATTCGAGTTCAAGAAGGAAAATAATTAGTATTTGAGAAAAACTAATTTCTTTCCTTATACAAAACGGTCAAGTTAGAAAACAATTTTTATAAAAAGACAAGGCACAAGAACGAAAATGGTGTCTTTCAAATCAAGAACAAAAAATGTATCATAAGCAAAGGCTAACCCATTCGAGAGATCACAAAAGTTGAAGAAAATAAGTTCTAGCTTTAGGATTTCTTTTGTGTTTAGAGTTGCATTGATTCGTCTTGAATCAGTGTTTAGAGTTTTGTGAGAGTGTAACAAGAAGTAGATTTGGCTTCTTGGAGAGTAGAGTTAAGAGTGAGTTGTGACAAGAAATGGGTTTGGCTTCTTGGAGAATAGAGTGAGAGAGTTGTAACAAGAAGTGGGTTTGACTTCTTGGTGAGCAGAGTTTGAGTTCTAGATTTTTGAGTTGTAATCTTGACTTGAGTTTGAAGTTAATAAAACAGTGGTTTTCTTGTTAGGACCGAAATAAGAGGTGCTATGAGGAAGCTAGCAAAGCAAACCTCGAAAGATCACGAGTAAGAAGACAAACGAGAAACACACCAAAAGAGACAGATTTAACGTGGTTCGGTCAATCGACCTACGTCCACAAAGGAGATGAGCAGTCCACTATAAATATGAGAGTACAAAATATAGAGAGAAACAACCTCAACCAATTCACTCGAAATACAAGGAGGTACACAAAATTCTCCCCCATAACCACAACTCTCAAAACCCTAGGACTACATTGTGAATGTTGATTAAGTTAGAAGGAACAAGCCTATATTTATATAGTCCTAAAACCTTTCCTACAAGAAAAGGACTAGTAAAATATTAAAACCATTTCCTAAAAGGAAAACTTATTTATGCAAGAAAGTCAAGTCAAATAAAACCCAACATTTCCTTCCTAGAAAGAGGAAGGTTTTCACAAAAAATCATCGAAATGAAGAAATCATTGCAAAATACTATGGATAACCTAACAAATCATCCTAAACAGTAGTCATAACAAGATAAAATTATAATTGAAGTATAAGAAACCACATATAACCAAAGGCAGTTTCACAATTTCCATTTGAACTACTGCAAAAGTTATCCTATTTAGTAAAAAAAATGTATTTTTTTTTCCTTTTTGTAACATAAACCAATTAGTTCAGACAGAGTGCCTAAAATATAAAGCCAAAAAGTCTATAAAAAAAGCATTTTAGGCTAGTTTACAAAGGATGGTCATTTAGAAGATTTTAGATAAGTGAAGCTAGACTTTTACTCTAGATCTGACTTGATTTTAGGGCAATTTTGAGCAACGTTGTGGTCCGCGGTTTTTTCAATTGTGGAGCCACCATTCTATCCAGCCACAAGCAACTTCTCAATTTTTGACTTCCACTCTCCATTATTCTGTCATGAATAACTCTGTCACAATACTTGAGCATTGTTCCAAGGTGTTAGGTACTCAACCATATGACATCAGTATTCTTGCTTCTTCTGTACTAAGATCTTTTCCCACCTGCATGCAAACAATGGAAGCATGAAAAAGTTTTTGAAGAGATATAAGAGGCATTGTAAGCAGAAAATAGGTTGGTAATAAGGTAAATACATAATTTCCACTTATATTGTGAACATTTTTTTTATAGTCTAAACACTCTTATAAAGACTTCACAATGATTATGACATGTCTCTACTGAGATTTGAACGTTATGTAAGATAGACCAAAACATAGGAAAGTAGGAATCAAGTTGAGGGTGCGGAAACAAGAAAAGAGATTAACAGAAATTCGTTGTTTAAAGCCATCTGCTTTCAAGTGTTTCGTCAATAGATGTTGGCTTTCAGTCATTTTAGCAGCATATGCTCTAATAAAACAATGTACGCAACCTTACCCCAACCTTTTGAGGATAGGAATGTTGTTTCTGATAGACCTCAGCTCAAGTAAAGCATGAGAAAACAATAAGGAAAAGAGAATACAATTCATAATACTATTAGCACAAACAAATAATACCATAACTGAAGTTATATGGTGTTAATATGTGTCACATTTTTCTTCTCCTATTATATATAGATAGATGAGAGTTATCTTTGCCAATCAAACATTTTTTCATAATTCTATCACCTTTTTAGGGTTTTTTTAACATTCTATATAAAAAATATTGTGATAAATATTTTCAGATCAAGTACGAAGTAGCCTATCTAATCAGTATACATGAACATGAATACAACAACAACATACCAGTGTAATCCACAAGTATGGTATAGCAAGGGTAGAGTATACATAGACTAAGTCCTACCTTGTGCAGGTGGAGGGGTTGTTTCCAATAGACCCTCGGCTCAAGGAAATAAAAAAAAAACACAACATTTGTGGAAACATAAGCAATAACAACAATGCGATAGTAAGAAAACCAAAAGTATAAGAGACAACAGGCAGTAATAGAAAAATAATTAAGAAGAAAAAAATATGGAAATAGTAAAATAAAAAAATACCGGAAATAAGACTAATAGTACTAGTAGGAAACATAAGACGTGAAACTATTTATTACTGACCCCCTTTCCTAATCCTCGTTCCCCACATCCTCCTATCGAAGGTCATGGTCCTTGGTAAACTGAAAAAGGATCTAAATGTGTTATATTCCTTATACCTCTGCCTCAATGACCCTTTATAGGTATCCTACTTTCCCGGAAACAAATAATAGAATGGAGAATTGACTGAAACATTATAGAACATGGAACCTTTATACCTATTCCAAACACTATGTTTTAACTCAAGTCCAACATCTAACATTTTTTTATTTTCACTTAGCTTACTACTACAATTGCAAGTGGTGAAAACGTTGAACTTCAATAATAATATCTAGAGAAGTAATCCATACAAATAAGAAAATTAAAAATTCAGCCATTAATTAGAGAAACATTTAGGAAACTCAAAATTATCCCACAACATTATATATTTGTTACACATAGTAATAATTATCAAGATATATAATAAATATAAATTGGCAAATGAAGAAACATTAATGTAGAGAAAAAAATAGAAGAGTTAGAAGAGAAAGAAAGACAACGAGAAGGAGAATAGGGATGGCAATGGGGCGGGGCGGGGCGGTAGTGGGGCAAACCCGCATAGACCCGCAAACATACTAACCCGCCCCGGTCCGCCCCACATAGCAAAACATTGTGTTTTCAATCCGCCCCGCCCCACTCCACATAGACCCGCTCCGCTCCACCCCGCAGAGTTTTTTTTTTCTTAATTGAGTTTCACACAACAAATAAAATTCATAAAACTTTTTTTTATTTTTCTGCTAAATAAATAAACGTGTACCTGTTATACTATTTCCTACTAGCATATACATATATAGAGATATCATTGTCTCAATCATGTAGTTGGGGATATAAATATTTTTTCTTGTTTAATAGAAGGGGTTAGTGAATCTGTGGGTCAAGCTTATGTTTCATTTGGTTTCAAAGTCATATCGAGATTTATGCACAATCCAAGCAAGCTTCACCTTGGAGCTAAAAATAGAGTACTGAGATATATAGCTGGGACAACAGAGCATGACATTTGGTATTCTAAGATAACAAATTTCATATTAACTGGCTTTACTGATAGTGATTATGCATGCATCATTTATGATAGAAAGAGAACACATGGTTTCTCGTTTAATCTTGGATCTGGAGCAGTTTCATGAAGTTCATAGAAGCAGGAAGTGGTGGCCTTATCAACTTCATAGGTTGAATATATTGTAGCTTGTTGAGCAATTTGGTTAAGAAAACTTGTTGCAGATTTTAATCAGAAACCAACTGGTACAACTGAACTTTTTCACTATCACTATATTTGAGGTCTTCTCTACTGGTGAAATTATTTTGAATTCTTGTGTTACAAACGAGCAAATAGCAGACATCTTCACGAAGTCACTTCCCTAAGCAAAGCACAAGTTCTTCAGAGGTCAACTTGGAGTTTGTATGTTTGAATGGGGGGGGGGGGGGGGGGT